>OENT01000450.1:0-83185 GCA_900239685.1 Rotaria macrura | reverse complement strand
TCCATTTTCTCTATGAAGACATCAATTAATCGAAAAAAGAAGGTGATATTCGTAATCAGCGTCAGATGAAGAATAAGAATATGTGTATTTTATCAAAAAAACGAATCCACTAAAACTTTGCATTAGCGGCACCTTAGCATTAGAGGCCGACAAATAGCAGCCTTTGGACATGTAGAATAATAGATGTATGTCTGACTTTTGTTTCAATCGTTTCTATTCGTCCCATTTTTACACTTTTCTTTCAACCATTCATAAAACTTGTGAATTATTTTGAAAAAAAAACCAAAAAGAACTATTCCTAACATGCACAGGTTTTTCTCTGTTTATTCGTTCAACAAGCAATAGTAAGGATATTACAAGTGTAACATTAATGTATAGATTTCTATTTATGTTTTTTCTTTCCATATAATTGTTCTAAAAATAATCCAACAAAAACCAATGCTGTACCAAACATCTGTTGTCCTGTTATAGGATTGCCAAAAATAATCACTGAACAAAGTATAGTGAAAAATTTTCGCGTCGTTGTAAATATCGAACATGTCAACGGACCAAACCATTCAATTGTGAGAAAGATAAAATTCTAGAGACAAAAAAATATTTTAAAGCAACAATATAATTGATTCGTTTCACTTACTTGACCGATGGCACCAGTCAAACCAAGTAAAAACATATTCAACATAACATGAGGATACATAGTAAGAAAATTGTATAAACCAATTATTTCACCTGTTATCAATATACCAATAGATGCCCACAAACATGACCAAATATTCATTGAATACATCATATGATAAGCTTGTACTTTATGTTTATCTCGAATTTTATCTTGTATGCCACCTGTTAAACCATCGAATACAAGTGAAACAAACTACAATCAACAAAATTAAAATTAAATTTTTTCAAATAGGAAACAAGATTTCAAGTTTATTTCAAAACTACTATGACCATCTTGAGATAGGATACCCGATCCGAATGGCTTCTGACTTTGAACATTAAATCTTTTGATTAAAGGCGTTATGAGTTTGTTTTCATTCGAAACAAGTTCCTAGTATACTTGTGACATGGAAGTTGTTAGGATGAGAGGTGATGACATCAACGTTTAACTTATAATGATTGATTGAGAAGTTTGCAACTAATATCAATCAATACAATCAATCGACTGAATTCTGGAGATGGAATCAATAGTAGATCTAACAGAATAATTGTCCTGGGGAGTAAAGTACGATAGCAAATAGTTCAATGATTGTCTACAGGGCAAACCATTGGTTATTAAGATTCGACAAAGGTCTATCTCAGAAATCTTAGGATAAGTAGCATTATAAAATTCTTTAACGATCTTGTTGCTTTACAACATCTCATTATGAGATTATAGAAAAGTTTACACCAGGAAGTAATGAAAGATTTAACGCGATTGTACCAAACCTTATGTCGGATATCTTTTGATCTGAGCCATCTATATCCATCTTGTATATTCTATACACTAATTTACATAGTCTCTCTTAATCCATGTTCTGATTCATACGATTTTACATCTCATTTAGTTATGATGATCGATTTATTTTTCTAGATTTCATTCTGAGACACAGAACCTTTCTTTAAAAATAAAATTATATTTTTTATACTTGAAAGAACTTAAAAAATTTCATAAGTAACTCAATCGATTAATTTTTTATTCTTTTAACTGTCATTCATAAGATTCATTACTTACCAAAAGAAATTCACCGATACCTATCAGATCTCCTGTATCGATTACTTGTGTTTCTTTTGGTTTCTTATACATGAATAAAACGACACCTTAAAAGAAACAAATCAATGCAATAATGTAATTATTTATAAGAGTAAAAGTCAAAGTTCACTTACCAACAACAATCAATAGAACATATAAATATTTCATTAATGGATATCGTTTTCTTGCAACTAATACACCCAGTAGCATAACTGGTACAGGTTTAACTGATTTTCCAAGAACCTATTAATGTAAAAGTAGATGAACATATGCATAGAACTACTCTAATTTACCTGCATTGGATAGCTAACAAATTCTAGAGCAAAATTACTTGCAAGCATTGCAAATAAATATGTAAACGATGAAAATGCATACATTATTGGTGGTGTTGTATCCTGATGAGTTTTTCGTACGAAAAGTATTGTTTTCGATACGATGGCATTAAATATACATTGAAAAAAGACTAACGATAATATATATGTGAATTTATCATGATTTCCATATTTTCCTTTTACTCTTAAATATAAAGAAACAAACGTCTAATTTTAGATAAATCTGTACAACATAACCAACGACAAAATAATAGCAACGTCTTACATCGATTCTTGAACAATACCAAATAGTAGATAGGCAACAAATATACCAAGAAAACAAAAGAATAATTTAACCGATGGATTATTGAGTAAAGATTTAATCTTATGATGATTACGAGAATGATGGGAGTGATGATGAGCTTCACAAGCTCTCGTATCTAGATCAGCCATTATCAAATGAAGTATTAACCCGTTAAATTAAATTCTAATATAATTTAAGTTAATATATACACGTCGTTAAAACTTGTCATTTTACCGAGTGGAAAGAAGACGAAGCAATAGAAAACTAGAGGTATCAGGACATCTATAGAAGAAAAATGAAAGGTTAACGATAAAGATAAATGGCTGTGCATATATGATTATTATATTGTAATTCTACTCTACTCTTGTATGGCAATGGCGACAACGATGGATCAAGTTGTAAAACGAGCTAAAGATAGTTTTGGACAGATGTTTGATAAAAATCTACATGATCTTGTTCGTGGCATTCGAAATCATAAACAAAATGAGGTAGGAATATTTTTGAAAAATAAAAAACACATCGTATTTTTCGTTATTATGTTAACTATATATTTTCTAGGCTAAATATATCAATGAAGCTATGGATGAAATTAAACAAGAACTAAAACAAGATAACATAGCAGTTAAAGCAAATGCTGTCAGTAAATTAATTTATGTATGTCAAAAAACAAACTTATGCATATGATTTTCATCTTGATCATGCTACATGTGTTCTTTTTTGTCTATAGCTTCAAATGCTCGGTTATGATATATCATGGAGTGCCTTTAATATTATTGAAGTCATGAGTTCGAATAAATTTACATTTAAAGTAGGTGATTCAATTCTTCTTTTTTAATGATTCTTAAAACGAAACGAGATTGTTTACGCATACATTCAAAGTCTGATTTCTTGAAGAGATATAAAAAGACTAATTTACTAGACGAACATATTATATATGTGTATGTATGTATATATGCAGTCATTCGGAAAATATGCCTGTAGGCAAAGACAACAAACTATTATGCTTTCAAAAGGAATAGTAACTCTATTCCGTACTACTGGAGTCATATGAAATCTAATGCTTGTCCCTATACTTCCAATTATTCTCAATTTATATTTGACTGGCATTGAAAATTGCTCTATTTTATGGAGAAAATCAATTTGGAAAGTACTTTTTTTCAAAACACTTTACAGATTCATAAACTATACAGTTGTGAAACACTGATTAGATCTATGGAATTGATTGCATGACTATTCTTCTTTCATTGACTTGGTATACTTCATTGAATCAGCTGATTGTTCATTTTAATTAGAAGCATAACTGGATACAAAGTTTTAAAGATTCACAACTAGATTAACAGACCTGAGTATTGGAATGTAGTTAAAATGTGAATATTTGCCAATCGTTTGTTTACAATAGTTTCGTGACAAGTGTCAGTTAGTTTCAAACTTTAAATAATTCTGTTAGACGTATTTGTCAATGAACAATATCTCAGAATTCTATGACTTGATACACACATTTGATACGGTCAAAATCAGATATTGTCAAATTGACGTTCAAAAACATAACTTCTACATGTATACAATATGAGAATTTTAAATTATTATTTTTTCACAATGTACTTCAGTGATAAATGTGTTTAATTAAAAAAGATGTAATATGTAAAACGGAAATCATGCGTTCAGAAGCAGTTAAAAATATTAAATTTAATAGTTTTTGTCTCGTTAAAACATTTATTGTCGTTTGATAATTGATTTCTTCATTGACAACATATTTTTGTATCCATAGATTATCAATTGTTTTTTCATAGTAGAACAAATCCTATGAAAAATAATGTTTAATCTCTGCAACCTATTCTAAAAGAGTGAAGAAACTATCTGCTTTATCAAGTATTGACTAGGTGGCTATATGATTGCTGAAATAGTTTTGCTTCTACAATTTCATATTCATATTCATCTAAGATGATTGTCATGCATAAGTTTCAATATAATATGTCGACTTTAATTAAAAACAAACTTAGATATGTCAGCAAAGAAAAAGAACATTTCCTGTTCATTAAGTGTTTAGTCTGTTTCATAGAATATATACGCTTGACATTTATCCGGATAGTTATTACTAATCGCTTAGTGTTGACTTGATGCAAATAGAAAGATGCATAAACCGAATAGAAGATTGTTACTTACAATAGATTATGCAATTTTCGAGCGTTCGGATTTTATAATAATCGAAAAAGAAAAATTCAAATTAATAGCGTGGAATTTATTGTGAATGAGTGTGAAGCAAAGGTCATCTTCTATTCAACATCTGAGATCATTTATTAATGCATACATTTCATACATAGTGAAGACTATAGTTATCCCTAATGAATTCATATGACATTTTTTTTGTGCGATTGTTTTTTATGCTGCTATAGGCATGAAGCCTCAAGCAGCAGTTCGACATGCACATGTGAGAAATTTTCTCATCAACATATTTTTTGACATGCCAAATTGATCTTCAGTCACTGACTTTTACTTCTAAACGAGAGATCTTTCAAACTTTGTCTATGGTACTTGATAACGTAGTGACGATTGACATAACTTAATGAACACTAGTATTCTTTATTCTTATCTCTATGTGATGACAATCAATGATCGATGATAGATTTAGAATAGCATAATACAAGATAAATTTTATGCTAATGATTTTAAAAATTTTCTTTTCGTAAATGACATAATTCGCTTTTAAAAAATATTCATACCAACATAAGTATTTTTATTTCGTTTAGAGACTAGGTTATTTAGCTGCTTCACAATGTTTTCATGACGGAACCGATGTTTTGATGTTAACAACAAATATGATTCGAAAGGTTCATTTCAATTGTTTTTCTCCTATCTATTGTTGTATTAAATTAAAATGTATATTTTAGGATATCAATAGTGCATCTATGTATGAAGCCGGCATCGCTATCAGTGGTCTTTCATGTTTTATAAATGCTGATCTTGCTCATGATTTAGCTAATGATATAATGAGTTTGGTAAGAATCAAACATATAGTATCTACAATAGTGATTAGGACAGATTTATTTTCATTCTTTCTCCGTCTTCCTTTAAAATAACTAGAAGAATCTAAAGAGTGATTCCGGTGGAGATAATGTTTTTCAACAAGAATATAACGAACTAGAATTCATACTCAGATTTCCAGAAAATCCGAATCCTAGTTTTTCACCATCTCAAACGTGCAAATACATTTTGGTTTAGGCTGCTTAGAATGATAGAACAAACAACTCTCAACAAAATGAGACGTCTCTGAGATCTGTACCATATTTTCTGGTTGAGATATGGCACCTAAATTCTAAGCCTAAACTGTTTTTTTCTTACAAAATGATAACAAACGACGTTTGGGCTTTCTGTAGGTATGCTGTAATGCAGTTAAAAAATATCCTAGAAACTTCATAGACATGTCATTTCGTCGAGAATTGTTTGCTATATCCTACTATGTAATCTAAACAAAGTAATATCTGCACGTTCGAACTGCTTAACATTTAGGATTTGATTTTTCTGGAAACCTCATCTTTAGGAATACGAGTTTAATCTTCATTTCCTTATACTCTTCTTAGTAACAATTTTCTCTACTAAAACATGAAAATGAATTCGTCCAAATAATTATTCTAGAGATAGTTTGTATATTGTAGATGATTAATTTGTATTTTTGATATTTAGATGACATCAACAAAACCATACGTTCGTAAACGTGCCATTCTTCTCTTATATAAAGTCTTTCTGAATAATCCTGATGCTCTCAAACCAGCATTTCCACGTTTAAAAGAAAGACTTGAAGATCCCGATTCAGGTATATGAAATGCATTGAATTTAAGCTTTGAAAAATTCAATGCTTTTCTCATTTCGTCGTCTTCTTCTTCTTTTTTTTGTCAAGGCGTACAAGCCGCTGCTGTGAATGTTATTTGTGAATTAGCTAGGCGTAATCCAAAGAATTATATTTCTTTAGCTCCGATATTTTTCCGTCTGATGACAACGTCAACTAACAATTGGGTGCTGATAAAAATCATTAAATTAGTAAGAGAAAAAGTTTGTTTTTTTTTCGTTCTTTCACTTTGTGTTTCAATGTATTGTGACTTTAGTTTGGTGCATTAACACCCTTAGAACCTCGATTAGGCAAAAAATTAATAGAACCTTTAACAAATTTGATACATAATACTTCAGCCATGTCTCTTTTATATGAATGTATTAATACTGTGATTGCTGGTAGATGAAATCGATACTAAGATAAAGTTTTAATTCGATATATGTCTTTTTTTCTTTCTAAATTTAAGTTCTTGTTTCTATTTCGTCTGGTCTACCAAATCACAATGCTTCTATACAATTATGTGTACAAAAACTTCGAATACTCATCGAAGATTCAGATCAGAATTGTATGTTAGAATACAGAAGCAAAGAAAAATCACAACGTATAATTTTCTATTCTTATCATTTAGTAAAATATCTTGGTTTACTTGCAATGTCAAAAATTTTACAATCACATCCAAAAACTGTTCAAGCTCATAATGATTTAATAATGCAATGTCTTGATGATAAAGATGAATCCATACGTTTACGTGCACTTGATCTTCTATCTGGCATGGTTAGAGAATTAAATTATTCGCATACAAAAAAAAACAAATAATAGAATCTGGTTTTTTTTTTACTTTTTCAGGTGACAAGAAAAACTCTCATGGATATCGTACATAAATTAATGGTACATATGGATAAGTCCGAAGGATCACATTATCGAGATGAATTACTTTCAAAAATCATTGAAATATGTAGTCAGAATGATTATCAACATATAACTAATTTTGAATGGTTTGCTATTGATTAATATTAAAATTGATCATATTAATAGGATGACAAAAATTTTGATTTTCTTATTAACTAGGTACATTAGTATTTTGGTTGAATTAACGCGTCTTGAAGGTACAAAACATGGAAATCTTATATCTTTACAAATGCTTGATGTTGCTGTTCGAGTTGACTCGATTCGTTCATTTGCATGTAATCAAATGGTAAAGATGTGCACGAAAACTATAAAAATCTTCTCTATAAATCTTCTTCTATCTAGTGTATTTTACTTGAAAATTCTCATGTTTTTATTCATGGTTCAAATTCTACAACGGTCGCTGAAGTTTTATATGCAGCTGCATGGATTTGTGGTGAATTTTGTTCGTAAGTAAACAATGTAAAAACAAGAATTAAATACAGAATTTGAATGAATATTCTTTGTTTTACTATCTCGATAGTCATTTAAAAGATCCACAAAAAACTGTTGAATCAATGCTCAATACGAAAGTTACTCTTTTCCCCGGACATATTCAATCCGTTTATTATCAAAATATTTTAAAAATAATAACATATATAATTCAGGCACCGAATAATAATGAAACATTAACCAAAGAACTTCTTTCATTTGCTATCAACAAAATGTCTACCTTTTTATCCAGTGGTGATGTCGAAGCACAAGAACGAGTAAGAATTATTTGTTTAAAACTATTGATATGGAAAAAATATGTCTTTTTTTTTGATTTAGGCAAGTGTTGTTTTACACATACTTAAAATAACATTAAAATCTATTGAAAAATCTGATTTTAATATTAATGAATTATCGGCATTGTTTGAGGGTGTTCTTAATCCAGTAGCTATCAAAGCTCAGCGAAAAGTTGCTGTACCGAATGGGTACGAAAAAGAATTCTTTGATCATTTTATTTATTTATTTTTATTTAAATTTTATTATAGTTTGGATTTAGATGCATGGATAAATGATCCTCCATCAGAAAGTGAAGATGAATCATTGACAACAAATTCACGTCATGATAATAATGGCTTATTCTCTGGTGATAACGGAGAAAATTTCAATTCGAATTCTTATTCTAGTGATACGTATGTATATCAAAAATCGAAAAATTATATTGAACCAACTGTTGAACAATTGGAACAACAAAGGCAAACAAGGAAACAAACTGAAAAAATGAATCCGTTCTATTTGAAAGATTCGAAGAAACCAACGTCAACACAAAAGGTATAAATAAGAATGTTGAGTAAGAAATTTTATGAAGCTAGTACCTTGATGAGTTAGTGGGTTTTAAGTCAATGCTTTATGTATCGTGTTGACTTGACTGAGTTTCTAATATCTGTATACTGAAAAGAACTCGCACTCTCAGCTTATCGCTTTGTAACTTCTGAATATTCACGGTATGAATCTTTTTTAATAAAAATTCTGAGTGGAGGCAACATTTTGACCAGATTCGTAGTACGTAATAGTTTCAAGTCTTCTGGATTTATATTCTGACAAAACAAGAGCAATGCTTTAATGTGTAAATCAGTTACTCTTTTTTTTTGATGAATAGTCCACTATCACTAACGGGATTGAAATCGATGAAAAGACAATTGTTGAGAGAATACTACCAACTGTCAAATTGTTTCATGATGGATTTCATGTTTCAACGAGAGGATATAGTCAGATACTAAGTATCCATCTGTCTAAGGCTCTTTTACTTACTCACTATTGAGTCATGAAAATTTTACTACGTAGACGTAAACAAAATCCGCAGTAAATTTAGTTGCTTATACAAGTTTTAACTTGTTTACCACTTTCTTTCCACCGATATTAATACGTTAACAAAATCTGCGTTTTTATATGCAAAAATTTCCAATTCGGAATACGTATAGAAATAAATTAGCAGAAAACTTTTGAACTTGCATGATCAACAAATCTCATCAAAGGCTTTGTTGATGTTAAATTAGGGACTTACGAACATTACGAAAACATCGAATACAACTTCGCGATTTCACTAATGAAAGTCTAGAAAATCAAATTTTTACTGATGATCGAAGCTTGAGCTTATGACTTACGTGTTCTGTTAGTTTTTTGGCAAAGAACTAACTTTAAAGATTATAGAACAACGCTACCCAGTCAATAGAATAAAATGATCATTTTTTTTTCTGTTTCTATCCAAACTATACACTAATACGTAGCTCTCGTTCACTATTTAAATACATCTTTAATATTGTAGAATGAAGTTGCTTCACATCATGTTAATGCTAATGATCATAATCAAAGTAATACAGTAACGCAAGAAACAGATGTGTCCAGTCTAACATTAAATCTATCCGATAAATTCTATCGTCAAGCAAAGATCGACGAAGAAAGTCGACGTTTAAAGAAAAAAGCAAAAGCCGAAGAGGGAGCATCAAAGAAAAGCAAGAAATCCTCGAAAAAGTCTGATATAACAACAATCGATGATAACGATGATGATATTTATCCAACTATTAAAGTTAAACGTGGTGGTGAATTACCGGACGGTGCTTCAGAAAGTGGAAATGAAGATAATGATAATAATGCCCATGTTCGAAAGAATAAACAACATGATCCACATCAAGCACTCAATATTGACTTGAATGATAAGCCTATTCAATCTATGGGTGCATCATCGTTGATATCGCAAACAAGAGAATCATCGCCACCGAAACAGATCGAAAAACCTCATGTAGAACCTGAAAAACGAAAAATATCTAAGAAAAAGAAGACAATTGAAAAAGAAGAACAACTATCAACAACGAAACCAAGAAAAAAACGAGAACTTAACGATTGTAAAGAACTATTATTAACAGTCGATGAAGACGAGAGACGTACGAACTCAACACCAACACCGTCGACACCTGTTCCTGAAGAGAAACCAAAGAAGAAGAAAACTAAAGAAAAAAAATCATCATCAAAAACTACAACAACTAATACACAGACTAATGCACCACTTCTATTGGATATTATGAGTGATAATGTATATCCAATAAGTCAATCTGAGCAACAATATAATGATCTCGATACTTATAAACTAGCTGCTGAATCAGACAGTATCACAATTGTAAGTTGAATATCAATGTAAAATGAACTGTCAGTACTTCGGATCGTTTTATATAATCTTCGAGATGAATGTCTCGTCCTATTATTAGATTTCGTGATCTAAAATCAGTAACAGCGTATGTTGCTACAAATCTACAAAGTTTTCTTTTCGAATGAATCATAGTCAATACTCCTTCGTAGCCATAGATGCAAAATATGCCTTATTTCGTGTATTAAACTTCAATTATTCTAATATATATATATATATATATCACTAATTAGTAGACATGAGACAATCACTTTGAATCTATCGTATCGTACGAAACTGTACTCTCTTCTGAGTTGTCTTTTTCTGGCACACGATCATGTCACAGCTTAGACTTATACATACATTAATAATCAAAAAGAATCTTTACATATCATCATTGTCAATCATTGATTTGTAGAATGTCGTATAGTATTGTTTTTTTCCTCCTTCTAGGAATATTTAATTAATCCAAGTTCATCGATAGCTCAACTTGATGTAACATTTCTCTTAAAAAATCGAACATCATCAATCATCGATCATATTAGTATTCATGTTATTGACAGTATGAGTTCGAAACTATTGAATTCAACTAGTGCAAACATAGTATCATTTCCATCATCGAGTGTTTTTCCTCATTCACAAAATTATATACATATCTATTTTACAATAAATGCAATATCATTTTCTCAAAAATTAAAAACAACATTAAGTTATTCAATAAATGTATGTTGAAATAAAATTTAAGAAAAAAACAAAACAATGTTCACTTTTATTTTTATTATCAATTCATTTAGAAATTAAATACAATTGAAACCGATAGAATTGAATTTAAACTTAATTTACCTTGTTCACAATATTTACGACGAAAGACTATTGATTCGTAAGATTAGATGTTTTTAGATGATTCAAGAAAAATAATTTTGTATTCATTTTCAAGCAATGTATTTGCTGATTTGATGAATTCGAGTACAATGACATGCCAATCACACGTACGTATTCCATCGTCGAATCGAAATTTTCAATCTATAATTGAAAATATTTGTCAATCTTATCGATTAACTAGTAAGAACATTGACATACAACCTTTTCTCTTAGTATAAAATTGGCCTATTACATATTTAGTTGTCGACAAAATTAATTCAGCTGCATCTCTCTATGCTGAAACAATTCTTGGACATCCAGTGGCATTTTTGTTGAAATCAATCGTATGTATAATTCATTGTTATTTCTTAAATCGAATGTCAATAATTCTATTGTTTTAGAATTCTCAAAATGACATTATAATCGATGGCAAATCAACAGAAACACATTTTCTCTCTAATCTCATAGAAGAAATACAATCATTATTGAAATAATGAGTTATTTTTCTTTCTTTCTTTCTTTCTTTCTATCTCTTCATATCATTTATTTTTATTTTCATTTCCATGGACAGTAATTATATATATATATATATATAAGTGAACACAAGTATAGAAACTCAAAAACAGTGATCTTCTTTTTTTGTCATCTATTATTCTTATTTATAACATATGGACAGAATATTTTTCATGTATCAAGTATATTTTATCTTCTGAAACATAGAAAGTATCTTCTTTTTTCTTTGTTATTTTATGAATGATTATAGTCAACGCTCGAGTGTATGCATGTTTTCTGTTTTTGTTGTTGTTTTTTCTTTATTTACTATGAATCAAACATTTTACAATTCATTGGAAAAAAAGAGAAAAATCTATAAATGAACATTTAAATTGGTTCACGATCAGTAATGTGTATGAATTCGTCATGAATACGATAGAAATTGTTCTTGGTTCGATGCCATATTAAAAGTATGAAAATTTCGATCAACAGATTCATTTAATCAACACAGAATTTTGGAATGCACCGAGAGAGGGAGGATCTGCCAAAATTAGAGATTTTGTAAGTCTTGTTTTTTTCTGAGACGCATTGTACCATATCTGTGAACTCGTTCGCCAAACAAGTTTTAATGATTGTAGTTGTTGTTGAATTTAATTCCGTTCAATATGTTTTCTTCATCCGTTAAAATTGAGTCAATCTTTTCAATCGTTACTTATGTACGATTTCGATTGTACTCTCATTTTGCAGAAGAATGAACAATAGAATTTATAATCACAAGTTTTGTTCAAACTAAAACGATATCTGAACATATCATATAGTGTTAATTTGCATTGAATCATCGTTAAATGGGGCTGACATTGTATAGTTTATTTGTCCAATATATGAAAATGCATACTAATTCAGTACAGAATAATCGTATTATTGGAGATGAAATGTACCTCGTTTGTTCAATCAACGGATCATATACGGTTGATTGGTTGAAATATCGACTTCAATAAGATTCACCGGGATGTTCATGTTTTCAATGACTTGATTTGGCTATAATTCGATATGTAGACAGATTGTATTTTCGTTGTCATAAACGTTTTATTAGAATTTAAATTCGAAACGAATCATAGAATGCAAACACACACAGTCTATAGTACTACTTAGTACGAAATGATAGACTGACGGTATTTAAACAAATAGCTTATAATAACAATCCAGAATGAATTCTAATGAAGAACTGTAATGGAACTCAGTTACGAGTAACAGAAGGTACATTTCAATTGATTCTATCTTTGAGAACACAGAATCTCACACTATTCTAGTGTAAAACAGATAGTTTGTTAAATAATATGCATAAGCTTGTGAACTTCTGAATACTGCTTGGTTGGCAATCTGCATTCATTGATCGGATTAATTTTAAATAGATCAACTTAAGTCGAACTTCGACTATCACCCTGTTGGATCCTCCTCGGTATTCGGTCGACAATTCTTGTTCATTAGACAACTAGAGATTATGAGTGTCAAATCAAATATCGCAATTTTCATTCTTTAGAGCGATCATCAGAAAAGCAAGAGAGAAACAAGTAAAAAGATACATAGTGTTGTACATTCTTCTCATAGTTGACACGTACCTTGCACCATGCCATCTATACTCATGCTCTCATAGTTTTGCAAACTTGTAATCACCTATCGTCAACATAGACATCGGAAAAACTTGATCATTTTTATTGATGTCACAGCTAATTGAAGAGAACATCAACAGTTTTTACAATTCGCCAAAAACATATATATATATGTATATATCGAATCAAACTACAAAAAGTTTCATCTCATGATAAATATAAGAACGAAGTTCCTAAACATACTAACATTATGCTTGTTATATATAGATTAATTTTTTTCGCCATCGTTCGATTTTATTCGAATCTAGGTATATAAAAGAAGTCATTTATTATCAAACAATCACAGTCTATCTTCAAGCATAATGCTCATTGCTATTTACTATTTCAGATCTTTCATATCGATAGAAATATTATTCTAAACAATACTTTTGTATTAATACTTTTCGAATATTCTAGAATACATCGATCTTCGAAATAGAAATGATAGATTGCTATTTCTTTTAGCCTTACAAACTATTGACAAATCGTATTGTGAAAAGCTTCATAGCATAATTAATGAGAACAGTGAAATCACTGGAGAAATTTTTGAAGAGGAATGATTAACAATCGCTTGAATTACCCGAATAGTGTTATGACAAACATCATGAACCTGCATAATCAACATATCAACTGAAAATATCATGAATCAGGCATGATCAATTTATCTGATGCGATTTTCTTTTTAATATGAATGAAGACTTCAGAGCTTCAAAATTTCATACTAATGGGAAAAATTTTCTCATATGAATAAAAATGATTCCATCGAATTCTATGTTCTTTTTTTAAGTATTGAAGCTAAACAATCAAAATCGAATAGTTTCTGTCTTTCAGTAGAATAGAATTCATCATAAACAAAGAAAGTATGTTGTCCATTTATACAATATATAAGTATGTGAAGTAAAAAACAATGTATGATTTTTATTTTCAATAAAAATATGTATCACCACCGTTTCCAAAAACGATTATTCATTGATGGATTAAGACGTGCTTTTCGTTGATCATTTAAAAGTTCATTGTTACAATTAATACATAAATCTGGAAGACAGTTCTCTCGTTCATAATCTGTTACTATAATCATTTGCGGTTCTTTCATACAACGTGAACATGTCCGAGAGTTGTCCGCAAAATTCGATCCTAATTCAACAACGTTAATTCGATTAGTCTTTCGAGAAATTACAGCATTGATTACTCGTGGTGTTGGACTACGACCATTTTTAGTTGATGTCAGTGGACGATCTAAAATAGAATATGTTCGTATTAAATAATGTATACGATATTATTAATAGTAATTCGAATCATACCATGTAATCGTTTTATTGGACTTGTCACCAATTCATGTTTAACAAAGGTACGTTGATGGGTATGATAGATAGTCGATGAATCAAAGTTAATATTTCGATAAATATTATAAGTTAGTATATATAATAAACAAAATAAAATAAATAAAACAGCACAACATAATTGGATACTTTGAAAAATTCGTTTCATATTCATATTCGTTTGAAAATAGTTTGGCCATGATATTTCAATTGGCCAACCAATTACTACTGTGTAGTATGTTGAATTAATTTGATACGTAACTTGAGCATTATTACAATTCAGAAAGAAACATCGAGTAGGATCGATAAGAACCAAAATATCATAAACAATTAATAATATACATAATATAATCATAATACAACATAAACTTACACCAATGCGTAGAAGTAATAAACGTGGTTTACAAGCTAGATTAAGATCATACGAGTTGAGATTATATCCGATGCTTAAAATTTTTTCATTGATTTACTATCGAATATTTAGATCAAATAATTTAGTGTGAGACGAAAAAACAAATCTTTTATTGACTATCTCTATTTGCATACGAGTGCATACATGTACTCATCGTAATTGCGTTTTATTGATTTACCTAGATGTTAATATGCTTCATTTGACAATACATTTCGTGCACAATAGTTATGCGAAATTTATCATAGAATGATGACGATGATTTAACAAAAGAAAAAGAATAAAATTACGATAAAATCACGTTTCTCATTTGATGAATTCCTCAAGTATATGAGTATCAGGTGTAGAATTATATTAAAATTAAGAAAACTAATTGTCTCGATGGTTTTTTTAAACGTCTTATACTATGACATTGCTCTTTCTAATATATATGTCGTATCGAAGTTGTTTTAATCAAGTTTATCCAATAAGTAGATGATGATCCAAAAACATGAAGAGACACAGCTTAACTTCATAGTAATATTGGTGGACAAGGAACGATAAAATGTAATTGTGAAACAAACGGATGTAAGTGTAAAAAAATTAATATGAAATCCCGGATGATTGAATCCGATAATGGATCCACCTGAATCTGATCGGATCCGATCAACCGACGAAATCCTGGTCTAGGGATGAGTAACGGATCTGGCGGGAAAATATTAATTTATTATATTGGTGCCAATTAGTACCTCATGACATCATTAGCAGTCTGTCCGAACCCTATTACGGATGTAGTCGGGTTCCAATCCTAAGGAGCCGAATGTTGATCCACAATCGGAATTCCGTCGGTTTTATAGAAATACACCATAAAATACGATTGGATCTAGTTGTCTGCAACATGTTGTAATAAATAATCTTATCATTTCAAAGTGTATCTTTTTATGCCTATTCAATGTTTTTCCACCATAACTTCTACAATGTTGTTCTGATCTGCTATATAAATTTGTGTTTTTTGTTTCATTGAAAAACAAGTTCTGATTAATAGTTTTGTTGCTGTAGTTTTAATCATCATCTACTTACTGTATAACTTGATTAAAACAATTTCGATACGACATATACATGCATTTCGAATAACTTATGGAGATAAGCAATGTTTCTATCGTAGTTAAACTTACCAGTAATAAGAATAACAATAGAATCTGTTAATAAGGGTATGAATATGATAAAACCTCCGAATGCTGTTGATCGATATAAATCGTAAATTGTATGTCCAAGTTCCATACTAAGTATGCATAAGCAAAGACATGAAAGTATCAATCCAATAATAATTATCCATATGCGAGGCCATTTTAAATCTAATCCGTATTTGTTAAAGTTTGCTAATCTAATTGATGTATCTGATTGAAGTAGCATTTTATTCGACTAGTTTTGAAACCAAATTTCATTGGTATTTATCCATTTCTTACTTTTTCCTATGTGTTCTGACATGAAAAACAAACTTCAACTTTGCACTATTGATTCTATTACTTTAAGGCGTCGTAAGTAAATGAAACATAAGTTCATGTGACATGAATTTTATATTAAAATAAGAATAATCTTTTCGAAAATTTTATGGAATGATTGACGTCTTCTTTCATTATGACTTCGTATTTTTACGTAGTGCCGTTTCTGAAAACGTATGTAAATCAAATTTTTTAAGGCTGCACTGTTGACCGTACTATAAGAACAAAAGCAAAACGGGTTATTCGTTTATATCGTAATATATTAGTTAAAATCTACTGATTACATATAACAAAATGAACACTAGAGTCTATTTGACATATTTTATTTAATGAGAATCAATAATCGATATTCATCTTCCATGGTAGAATTATACGATCGCTTTTTTTTAACAACTAATATGAATAGAAGGAAGCGAATGTTTACACTGTCCGATTCATTGAATTGTATGGTTACTTTTGATACCTATTATGAGATTGACATGCAAATTATTGAATAACTAAATAAAGTTTGAATATTCAGTTAAAAGTGCTTCACAAATAAAATTTATTCCGTCTTTTCTCCAGAGAGAACAAACATTGTACTTAGATCTTCTTTTACTTTGAAAGAACATCTCCTATGAATTAGTTAAATCTAAGTAAAACTTCTACGTGAGAAGATAGCGAAGCAACATCGATTATTCTCAAGTCTCGTCAAACCTTCGATACAATGACTGATGAATTATACTAAGTAACGTGTCATGGTCGATTTTTTAAGAAGATCTGCTAATAAATTTTAACCATGGGTGATATATAGACACTGAAAAATGTATCAGATTATTGAATACATTGAAAATTACAATACACAAGAGTCGCTTGAGTATACTATCCTTATTTATTGCACATCATGATAAAGATATTGAGACACAAGGACGTTGGCTCATGATTATGTTATTTAAAATTGTTTTAGATTTGCTTCGATTCTGTTACGTGAATGTTTGAGCTAGTTTTTCAAAAAAGCTTTTAATTATTGCAATGAACGAATAAAGATTTTTAGTAGATTCATATCATTATAATTTAAAATTAATTCAAGATAGTTCCATCCTTATGTCGTTCAATTTGTATGTAGACTATCATCCGATACACGTTCAATGTTGGTTTAAATGGTCAGTTCTTTTTTTGTAATAAAAACCTTTCCATTAGTGAAGTTTCAAAAAACGTTGATGGTAAAACCGTTTCATGAAAAAACCTATATCATATACCTACCGATATCAATTTAATGCATATAATGTTTTCTGTCCTATTGGGAATACTAATGAAAAACGAGGCATGGCAAGTTAATTGTTGATTATGTATGTGTAGATCAAGTTGCTTCTTTTTGGATGTGCTTTTAGAATATATAGGAGTAAATTTCGAAATTAGTCTACTACTATATTCTGAGATGTTAAATATACTATCTCTTTCTCGATCAAGGTTTACAATTTTTTAAAATTTTAGCACATCAAAAAAATTCCTACTATTAAGAAAATCTCTCATCAGTCTATCTAAAGTCAGTCTCGACGTATCGAATGCAGGCGGTTTATAAAGACCAGTATTCACTAATGTGAATCGAAAAAAGCTGTTTAATGTTCTTTGAATTCCCACAGTTATCAAATTTTCGGTAAGTACTGAGTACTATTTGAATATCCGATTGATTAACTCTTTCTTTTTTTTTCCATCACACAAGATTATTCGGCGAATAAATTTTCCAAGAAATCAAATATTAGTACAACGTGTTGTATATCAATCAATTCCTTCTTTTCGAAGTATAGTGAGCTCACCCTACGCCGTTTATTTGCTATAGTTGATCAGTTGGGAAATTAGTAGAAATGATCTAGTGTTGCAGTCTATCTAACTAAACTTTGTAAAACTCCACAAAATCCTTCTCTTCTATGGGTTTAATTTGAAGCGATGTCAAAAACATATAGAAAAATGCATTTTAGATCATTCTGAGAGCGTAAGCACGTTCTTTCAAATGACATATGACGTATATTCTTGAATTCTGCACATGAAAGTCTTCTATTTACAAATCTAAACATTTTATTATATCACAAGAAAGTTTTTTAAAATCAAAAATTTCATTCATCACTATGATACTGATGGTCATTGTCATACTTCTAGTAAATGACAATTACAACTGTATGTATTTATTTGATATAAAATTAAGAAAAATGACACTTGTGTTAAACAAATGTATTCAATTGCCCATCGAATCAAGAATGTGACTCTAGGCTCTATAATCAAGACGTCCATGAATAAGTATCGTGATCTTTATGATCGTCTTTATGAGATTTGACTCTAGTTTTCTAGTATTATCGCTATATATTCAATCATCATCATCGTCAAAAGATGAAATAACTACGATTGCATTCATTTCCCCTCAAGCAGTTTTCTTCGTCGCTTATGTTCCTATTGATTGGAATTTCTCGTACGTAACTATTAATGCAAAAGGACTATAAAATATGTGGACTACTATCTAATGATAATTCCAGAATAATATATAAATCCATACCAATACACTTTTGACTATCTCTACAGTTCCATTCACAGATCTTGCCCATTATCTAGTAATCGTGAGATTATAATTTATTCTTGTGTGAGAGAGTTTAGTTGATGTAGGTGATATGGAACCCAAGTGGGAAAAGCGAGACTTCATCTACTTAAAAAAAACTTTGAAGTACGAGTGAAGTACAGTGAAGTAAGGATAAAGTATGCACTCCTGAAGTCTTGCTTTTCCCACTTCTATGGAATATATATGTACTTAGATCATAATCAAGTTCTTCATATTCATAAATACTTTAGCACAGTATGAGTGCAGAGTTGTAGATTGTACGGCAAATTGAAGTCATTAAGATAAATAAAACTAATACTAACGATATTCACTTTTTCTCCACGTATAGGATATATATATATATATGAGTGAATTGCGCTCGTATTGTACGGTTGAGTTTCCAACACTAAAATACTTATATCTCAACTTCTACTCAACCAATTTTAATAATTTTTTCTTTTCAATATTCCTTGGACTCGATTCTACTTACCGTAAAACTATCAGGATTTTTGGCTATCACAGCTATGGAATTTTCAAGCACAAAAGGTCAAAGTGAGTGCTTTTTGGGCTCATCTTTCGACGAAAATCACTCTTACTATCCTACAATTTTGAATAGATAAAAATAATTTATTGAAACCATTTTGTAGTTAAGATTTTCCTCTTTCTCGTCATATAAATTGATCACAGATTTTGTTTTGATTTTCTGATCAAATCTTGTAAAGACTAGCTAAACATACACTTTGACCAGTTTATGTCCCGACTGATTAAATTTAATCTACTGAAACCAATGCAAAAGCAAACGACAATCTGTTTTTACTTTTCGGTAGAGTAAAGAGCGAGAAATTGTTTGATAAAATTTTTTTTTCTAACGAACTTATGGATCAAATAAAAAACTAAAAATAAGACGGAAGAGGTATTGTTTTTTTCCCTAATGTCCCGACAGATTTTTTGGGACCGAAATATCCCAACAGATTAAATTCAATCTACTAAAGTCGATTTAAAAGAAAATTCAAACTGTCTTTTTCTATTCGACAGACTAAAGAAGGAGTAATCTATTCATAAAAAATTTTTTCTAAGGGTCTTATTAATCAAATAACCAAGGGGGAAACGGCAGATTTTTGGGATTGTCAATCCCAAAGCAATCCCAAAAGCCACCAGCAATGTCCTCTTGTAAATGAAGGAATTTCGAGCTGAAATTTTTATCATATGTAGACTTCGTGGTTCTTAAAATATCCTAAAAGTTTCAATGTAAACGAATGTTTCCTTCTTAAGATAATCAACTTTCAAGGAAAAAAAGATTTTTTGACCGTGCTGTGAAATATGAGTACTGCTTGCGATCGCACTATCTTCAGGAGAAAACATCCCTTTACGCTGAAACTTTTAGAATATTCTAAGAACCACAAGGCCTACATATGATAAGAATTTCAGCTCGAAATTCCTTGATTTTCACGAGGAGATTGCTGGTGAATTTTAGAATTTTCAAAATCTGAAAATCCAAAAGAAATCCAAGCAATCCAAAGAAAATCCAAAAATCCAAAAAAAAGTCCGAAAATCCGAAATCCGCCGTTTCCCCCTTGCAAATAACAAACTAAAATTAAGACGGTGAGGGTCATGATGAGGGTGTCGTCTGTACCTTTCCGCTTTTACTATAGGCATTTATATCTGTCGATAAAGTTCTATATACGCTCATTAGATTCTCCTTTTCAAAAGCTTTCGATTGATATATATAATAACAATATATTAATTGTTATTTCGTGATTTTTTCTCAAAATATTTCAAAAATTATTTATTTTATTATGTCAAGAAATCTCGAAAAAGATGCACTTTTAATAAAAACTCGATTTTTTTTCTGAAATGAAGAACCTGATAGTTCTGGAGATACTTGATTCATACACAATCAATGAAGCTCTATCCAATGCACAATTAAAACCTTCTTCAAAGTCACTTTTATTTTTTTTGATTTTTCTTTTGCCCAATCGTACAATACCAAGGCAATTCACTCATATATATATGATGCCATTGGGATTCACAAAAAACAAGTCATTAAATGAAGATGCCAGGTAACGGACGGAGGTTCCTATCTCCGAGCGGTAAATCATTAACAACACAACGTCCATCCTAGCGTAGTCGCACTGAACTTAATTACCTTGGACGATGTATCGAGCTAATTGTTTCATGTGACTAATGCGTACATTCACGACATATGATGTGTGTCTACTCATCAATTCGATAAACGTTTTCCTATCAAACGAAGAAAGATTGAGTCACGATATTTCTCCTACATATAGAACAACACAACAATAGCGAGAGTATTGAGATCGTTCACTGAATAGAACGTAGAGAACACAAGAAATACCGATTGACACAATGAATCGGGTAGTAAGCATATTTTTTGCGATATTTACATCACTAAGTAAGTGGTCGTTGAATTTCGACATGATCAGGATACTTATTGATAATAATTCATTCATGCTAATTAGAAGATATGCTGGTACATAGACATTTGTATTAGATCTATTCTCATACATTTTTCGATGTGAATCGTAAGTTGTTGAAATATATCCTACAAAACATTTGCAAACATATAGTCTATTGTTGATAATAAATACAAGTCTACAGACAACAGAAAATAATTCATTGTCAAAAAGACATTATCTCAATGTATTATAGTGCAAAATGTAAAATCGATTCATTGAAGTATTTCCAGTAGAATGGTTAGAAAAGCGAAAGAATCTAAATGTTATAGTCTTATATTTTGTTGTTTAAATTTAGCAGGACACCATATTCTCATTATCGTTCAATTTGAATAGACTTGTTTTATATTCACAAGTGAATCTCATGAAATTGAAACATAAGTACTGCCATTCAAACTTGAGTCAACAAATCTATTATGAATTTGTTGAACTCCTAAATGTAACGGACAGTATTGATATAGTATTTTTGGACTTTTATTTGTCAATGTATACAGTAGGAGGTGTTTTCTAGATTGCATACTGTTTCATCGTCTCACATTGAATTATCGGAGAAAGACAATCTTTTTCATTCTCAATTTTCTTTCGGATATCAAACTTACAAAGAATACAACAGTAGCACATTTACTCAATGGCTCTTGCCGTGTCTATTCACAAATGCTAATACTAAGTGACACATGAAAAGGAGAGTTAGAGCATACGTCTTCGGTAGAATCACTTATTCTCTAGCCATTTATAGACTGTTTCGAACTACTATGAATGTCGGTAAATGTATCATTATTGTATGTATATAAAAATATTTCATTGCTTGAATTTAGCATTGAACTGAGCTATCTCCGATTTTTCTTTCATGAGAAATAGACATTTGAGCCGGCACATCCTATTGAGTAGTCATATTTCCCTAATTATATATTGATGAGGGAAAAAACTAATCGATTCTTTTTTGCGTTCTACAAAAACCATGGTCTATGATTTTTCTATTTCGTTGGAAGACACACGCAATTAACGTTTCTTATGTATCAAAGTCACTGAAATATATTACTACGACGTGCTATAAAATTGAAAATTACTTAATTCTATTTCGAACGACAATATAAACTAACACACAGTATGAAATAATCAATAAAAAGTAAACGAAATGCTTGATGATTCCTTCCAATGACAAGAAATAGTCAGATTTAATAATCAATTACATGGAAATGAAGAAAATATTGCAGAAATTTTATATTTGAGCAAAACGGTATATTTGTTTTCTATTTGTTTTAATCATTAGTCCAGATTTATAGTGATATCGAATAGCTCGAGAAAATGTTTCGTAATTCATTATTCCAGAACTTCGTCGTTTTTTAATTTTTATCCAAAGACTAATAACTTTGTTTGGCTGATGAATTTTGAATAGACCTTGATCTTGATTTATCCAAGATGCATAATTAACATAATTCGAGTTATTCAGAAGTAAACGAAGGAATTCGCATAAATTTGGAGGACGTATTTTCAACGAAGACTCATGTTCAATGAACCAATCATTAGGATTGAAATATTCTCGATCACTCTCATTATGAGTGCTGAATGATGATGAATTTTTACTTGTTAAAGATGTTTTAATATCATCAGATATATCAGCTCTGAGTGCATGTTCAAGAAAATGCCTTTCACCATCTATATCTTCATTGCTATGTAAATCCATGAATGGCATCAATTGATCATTAGGAAAATCTACCGACGCTTGAAGATCTATGGAGACTTTTTCGATTGCATTTTTCTTGGTGTCATTATTATACAATTGATGAAGCGTATCTCTATCAATATATTCCAATAGTGCTTCCATGGAGTCAACTGTGACAGGCGAAGTTATCAGTATTGCTCGATTTTCAAACATCATTTCATTGGTAAATAAATATAGAATAGAATAAATATGTATATTGAAGATACATATTTTTATGAGTATATATTTATAGAGAGATACGTTATCAAGTAAAAATAAAGTATCCAACATCAAAAATTGATGATTTTGTATAATATTAGATTAAAAAAAATAAATACGAGGTAAAATGTCTGACAGATAGTATCTTCGCTACTCAAGCATGCACTATATTAGTTAGAATAGAAGATTCTTCTCGCCGTCCTATTACAAGATTCAAGAAAATAATTGAAGGAAGACGACGAAAAATAGCTGCTTTCAATGAATCATCCAATAAAAACGATAACATCCGTAACGAAAAAAAATAATTTCTTTTTAAAACATCATTATCAAGTGAATGTTGGAAGGGTAGTTCTATACTCGAAGAAAAGTATAGTAAAAGTTTGAAAAGCGTGTCTGTCGCCGATTAATCTTTTACTGGTGCGAGACTGATCGAAATTAGATAATTTTCGTGCGAGTTCAACTTGTCTTGGAATGTTATGAAAAGAAAAAATATTATTGTGATTGTAGGTGTTTTTTTTCCCACCGCAACCTTGTGTACTCGTTTTATTAGAATTTGTGCGTTTGATCGAATCGTACACATCCCGTGCTCATTCAGTTTATATTTTAAGAAATGAAATAGAAAATGAATCATATCAGATCCGTTCTCTAGGAATGATCCAATGAGAAGGAGTATAATGGAGTGCATTGATGAAATTTTTACGAATGAGCACTGGCAACTATCGTAGTTTTTCTAATGGCAGTACAAAAATAACTGCGAATGATTTTTCTATCGTGATAGAACGGTAACATTGCAAAAATTATAAAACGAACTAAGAATGTATACTTGTTTTCTTTGTTCTTAACTATGAATCTCAATCAAGGGGGGAAAAGCGAGACTTCAGGAGTGCATACTTCATCCGTACTTCCCTGGGCTTCACTCATACTTCACCGTACTTCACCGCACTTCAGTCGTACTTCAGTTGTACTTCAGTTGTACTTCAGTTGTACTTCACGGTACTTCAGCTTTACTTCACGCTACTTCTTGGTACTTCATTCGTACTACAAATGTAATTTGAAGTAGATGAAGTCACGCTTTCCCACCATTGATCTCAATCGATTATTATAGAAATCTTCTCCGATAAAGGTTAAATACCGACTAGTTGTGATGCCAATCTTATATCTCAAAAATCATTTCACATTTATGATTGAATTTCGACCTCTACTCAAAATTTGCTTAGCTTTCATTTTCAGAGATTTTTATGGGCTTATCGAAACGGTTAGAAAACATTGTAGAAACTAATCCTATTTATAAATGCATAGAGCGTCATAAAAAAATAATTCTCGATGGATGAGACTGAAAAGCGTTGTTGAAATTTCTGCCAATCGAAGTCTATTTTGCAAGAATGTATGTTCATTTCGACTCATATCATTTGTTTGTAGTGTCTCATACCATGAAATGATGCACAATGCTCATAATTATCTTTTCAATTTTTCAAATATGAATTTTCTATTGTTGCATGGACAGATTCTTGTTGTCAGCTCCTAGACAACAAGAATTATTATAACTAATGACAAAAATAAAATCAAACTTCAAGATTCCTCCGCCTATATAGAATATAGATGTAGATTGGAAACGATTTGTTTGTTTGAAAATTGAGACGTATTTTTAAGTATAGATGTATTCAGGGTAGTCATTGAATAATCGCAGAGCGAAGATGTACTGAAGTAAAATAATGTCAAGAAATCAAGAGATGAAGCATAAATTGACTTGAAGACATGGCATAAAACATAGAAATTTACTTGTTAAAATCTCGAAGGCTAAATATAACAAGCCTTCGATTTGCATCTGTATCGTTGTTTGATAATAAACGAAATAGATCCATGAAAATGTCGGCTCTTATCTTATCTCAAGAGACGTTACACAATAGTTTTAATTGTCTTGATAATGTATCTTTTGTTGAATCATTATTGAATATCAATACGGGTCTAATGTGTGTGGTTTTGGTTTTTCCATCGAATTTATGCAGATTAATGTTTGTATAATCATGCTAACATACTATAATAGTTTCGCTACGTTTACTGGATAGTTTTTAAAATTCGAATCGAATCATGAAACTAATCATGTGGTGATTTCTTCTTTCAATCATATTTTTACAAGAACCTATTGTAAATTATACAGAAGATTTCAATACTAGTTCAAAAGATGATTGCTGAACTAGTTATCAATTTGCTTTTTTTCTATTTTCTTAAGTCAGACCAGGTTAGAAGCAAGCGTACTTTCCCTCTCATATTGAAATCCAGTTGACTTTGAAAAATGAAAAAAGTTTTTATAGATTAGGACCCATTTGATTGCAACCAGGGGTAATCGTTAGTAATTTTGAGTACTAGAAGGTTAACTTTTCCGTGTCAGATTAATGAGAACACGGACCGCAATCAGATTCTTCTTCTTATTGAAATCGCTTCATGTTGATACAAAGATCTATGCTGAGATAAAAAAAAGGGCAAAGTAAAACGATTGATACGTTCATCGGATTCATACTATTTCAAAAATTTTTACACATGAAGATAATAAAATGGAGATGCGCCTTCCATGAAAGACTCAAATTAAATTCTCTGATGGACTTTTGTTAATTATATTTTCGTGTATTCAATGAATAGAGTAATGTATTAGAACAATCTTCGATCAAAAATTTCAGTGATATACTTGTACGCTATTCAAGAATCTAATGTAAATTGAGTATCGAAGTGAAAAGAGATGGACGAATTTTTGATGATGTCAACATTCGCTGAATGTGGATGTATTTAATTGTGGGTGAAACAGGTACAAGTTTAATTTGACTTATAGTTGTACGAATCTACAATTGACGAGCGCCAGTTGGTGTGACTGAATTAAAAAAATGCATCTACATTGTTTTCGAAGTATTAAATGCATTTGATAATGATGGATCACGCGATACTTAGCAGATGAAAATCAACATATATATCATTTTTAGCAATCGTGAACAATTACTAATTAAATTAACTAAGTCTTACTGATATACAAAAGAATATGAATAATTGAACAAATCATAATACCAAAGTGTCAGAAAGGATTAAGAAGTATCTGACTGAATTATAGTGACGATGACGATCTGCTCCATGTTTGAAAACGAAAAGGATCACAATTGTCTAGTTTTATCAGTTTCGACCGAAACCCAATAGAAAATTCTATTGCAAAGATTTTTGTCTCAATAGACATTAGAAATCAATTTATCCATGAGTGAAATATTTCGTAATACCCTAATCGGTGCAATCTTGCGTTTTATTAGTTCAGGTTAGTAAAATTAAAATCCATATATATATATGAGAAGTAGGAATACTTTTCAAGTCCTCCGGTGAATCATTCCTACAGTTGTATTGTAAATGTATACCTGTAAAAATCGATGAAATCGAAACATAGAATGATATTCGGATCCATAGTATTGGAATCTGATTGGATTCATTTTTGAAAGTTTGCCACAGCCGAACAAAGAGCTCTGACCGATCTCTACTACTGGTATCAAGCACTTAATATTACTCGACTTATTATATAATCCTGAGCCGTAAATTGCGTTATTGGTTCCATCTTCTGAATTGCAATACGATATCGTCGATTGATCACATCCGATATCGAATTCACTCACTTGAGTGTGCACCATTTTGTTTGTAATGAGCTATGACAAACCTAGAAAAACAACTCAACCTATTAGTTTACTTCTGTTGAGAAAGAGATCGTACTTACATCTAGTAGAAATAAATTTCAAAGTTCGACTCGAAGTTGACAACAAAGATAGATAAAGTTTACAAAATTTTTCCCGTATGCTGATTTTGAAAGAAGAATATGGGCTTATCGAATGTATGGGATCTGAGTAAGAGTATCATCTTACCACATTCGAAACTAATGATGAAACCAATCAATATGTCTACATTTATAATACGATGTAATTGAAGCGGACAGATGTTCATACGACAGTTCAGGTTAGATTCATTACTTATTTTCTCTAGTACATCCAACCATTGATTTCGTATTCTTCTAAAAAGCATGGCAAATATTCTCTATTGTTAGAAGCGTTAATTGATTAGTCATTTTGGCTATTTCAATATCCCTAGCTTATGAGAATCTTCATTGCAACATAATAGTAATGAAACAAGGGTTTAGAGATTGGAAAAACTGCTTCTGTAAAGTTATATCCTGATCATTTTAGTTCTTTAAACACTTTACTTTAACTTATTTCCTATATCTGCATCTTCAATTTATATGATCAAATATTCTGCTAAGCGCTAGAATCAAAACTTCGACTGATGTCTGAAAACAGTAATCTGCATGTTGAATGTGTATGTAATTATGAATGTTGCATAAGCATAAGTGTCTTCGTCAGCATTGATGAAGAGACGACCATGAATCGATAGATTCATAAACATATAGATCTTATTCAGTTGTATCTTCTGATGACTTTGTTATGTGTGTAAAATCCCTACTTCTTTGTACAAATCATTGACCAATAATATTTTTCATCAGTATATTTTACTATCTAGTCTGCAACCAACACTCGTGCAAATGATTCTTCATAATACAACATTCTCTGAGGTGAATTGGAATCTTGAGAATATTTGTTTTTCGAATGAGTATACAATCAGTTCGAAAAGTATCTCTACACTATCTTCACTGTCCTCATTTCTAGCTTTTTCAAAACAGAAACAAGAAATAAAGTTGTTCTGCTTCGAACAGTTGGTCACGATAACATCATGGAAGTTTGTTGACAAAAATCTTAAACTATATTAGTTCGTTTCTGTGTATGCTTTGGTAAAAACGTTGTGTCTTCTGATTTTAAAGAAACTTTTTGTACGTTAAAAGAAGCTTTAACTTGTTCAGTAAATATGAAAACTCTCATCAACTTCTGCACTTCAGTTTATAATTTACCTTCAAGTATAGTACTTACATGGCATTAAATAAATAAATAAATAGAGATTTTATGTCTGACAAGCTATTTAAAAGCATACCATCGTACCTCATAAAAACTATTCCCTGACTTTCAAAAACTATTCTCCTATAGATTTCTTATGCAAACAGGATGTAAAAGCAATATGTAGATACAAATTCATAACCAAGTTAATTCATCTTCTGACATAATAAATTAGTAAACTATTGCTCACCATCGTCGAGTTTCTAATCAATAGGATCCAATGAACAGTAATGTATTTTACAGCTTATACGTTAACATTTTAAGATTAGGATACTTATTTTTTTTTCTAAGTACTACATCTCATCGTAATGATGATTAGGAGAATAAAGATTGAAAAATTATAAGTTTATCTAAAATTTGATTTTTTATTTATGTGATTAGTTTTTTTTTTCATTTACACAACAATTATGCATGGTAATCTTTTAGGTAATGCACAACAAAAATGCATATACATGAAATAACTAATTTCATTTGTCATCTCGGTATTCACTCGCTTGCAGCACACACTTAGCTACGTGACTAAAGTTAATATGCTCTTCCATTGGACAGCAGTATAGGCAAAATACATCTTTTGTTTAACTCACCAATAATTAATTAAAGTGTATTATATTTTAAGGTTTGACCCTTTATCTATATTTTCCTTTATAAAATAAAAAAAAGTTAAAGATAAAAGAAACCTTTACTTGTAGAAAATAAACATCAATAATTCGTTTAGCCATAAAATATAAAATATTATTAAAATGTCACCTCTAGGCTTCCAAGACCAATATTTATATTTAACATTCTTCATTCATCAAAGTAATACTATACGACTACCTCGATTTTATTGAGAGTTCCATCGTTCTTAGTACGCTACGATTTTAGAAACAGTGTAATGATTTCACATGCTTTTGAATGTTTTAGGCATTGTCTAAACATGTTTTCAATCATCGAATGACGCTTAGTCTCATTTAAGTTTAACTTTGATGATAGTCAATTATTTATAAATGAACTAGCGATAGATTTCATTATCTTTCGTAATAACTATACATAAAAACTGACGTCAACATCATTTCTTTTTTCACACTTGAATTTTCAGTTTTCCAGCAGATTTTATTGTTTACCATCACGTTGTTTCCTTTCATTATCATGATATAAAAAATATACGCATATCATTGTATGATACCAAGAGTAGTTTTTTCTTGTTTTCGAAAAAAAACTTCTATGGAAAGAAGCCAACTGCAATCATCATTATTCGTCAAACAAGCATGCATACATGAAGAAATCAACTTTTGATCTTTCAAATACTCAATCATCCTACGGCGATAGTATCTTTTACTTTATTGTTATTGTTAAAACTATCTTATTCATCATTTATATTTTTCATTTCCTTGTTGAACTATAACCCATAGGAATAATTCACTTTGCTACTATCAATCCATTGATATTTTCATCAACATTAAGTTGATTACCATGTGTAAAATCATCAATGTTCACAATAGCAATCTAGATCTATCATGAGAAAGCATTCGCAATATGAACTAGTCTACTTTTATGAATTTCTGCATTCTTCAATGTATAATAACTGTGATTCATAGCAATCTTCTCGAATCATGATATATCATTGAAATCAAAATGATATTTGTTATTTAAGTTTATTGAAACTATCGTATAAGTCAGTAATTCTAAAAATTCATCAAACTATAAGATTGAATGTATGCAGTTCAAAGAATTATTGAGAAAGGCTAATGAATTACTTGATATGTAAAAAGTGATGCGATTTTCTTCTTTATTTTATCTATTCTAAACAATGTTAGAAATAAACGTATTGATTATTTTGAGTGTAGATATAAATGAGAACAAAAGACTAACTAATTCATAGGTATATTTGCCAGCTACATCTATTATTAAATAGAGCACGTATATATGAAGTACATAGCATTTCGAATATTATTCTTTAACAAACGAAATCGTAGTCGGCTGTGTAAATTAATATTTTGATATTTTCATTGAAATACTATAGTGAGACAAATGCAAATAAGCCGGATGACATTTATTTGACAAAGGATCGCATATACACCACCCTAGAATATTTTCATTAAAAATTACTTTTTACAGTAAATTTTAAATTTAATCGAGGATAAATATAATATGTGAAAGACAAGGTTTTAATCTTTTGAATACCTGTATTATTTGAAAATGGAATTTAGATTGATTAAATTGAGTATCAATTAATAAGTTGATATTCTTTTATAGAACTGTTTCATCAGCCAAATTGCAAGCAAAAATTAGCTTTTGCACGAGAAAAAATTCAAATAGAAAACTTGAATTTATCTTTTATTAAAACATCATAGAAATAATGACATAATAGATTATCGACGTTAATTAAAAAAGCAAAATTGAATGAACAAACACAATTTTTCACAGTCTTCTCTTGCACAATGGTAACATATGCTCATAGTTTTACATGTGTGTATTTTTAATTCAACTCAATACATATTATTCATCTTTGTTGTGTAATAATGATATTTTTGTTATTATTTTAAAAAATCATTATTCTATGAATTTAGAAAATTGGATATTTATAAATGTTTCTGATATTTTATCGGAAAAGTATATAAATACTCATAATCATTTTTATATAAAATAACAACAAATATCGATCAACAAAACTAACATCCGCAAGATTGGTAACTGATATTATTTACTTAAAAAAAATTTATCAGCATATGCTCGATTAATTAGATGTTTAGTTAGTTTTTATTTTTATGCACGACTTCAATTCTCATTTCAGAATGTAATCGTTTGTAAAATGATCTTCAACATCTACGAAGCTACATTGTTTATTAAAACCACTTTGTATGCATGAAATATGTAAAAAAGAATCTTAATAAATTATTGTACTGTTAGCATGTAAATAAATGCTTTCAAAACCATGCAATATTTTATGTAAAAGCAGAAATTATTTTTGAATATAATCTTCTTTCGACATGAATGTTTTGTCTTAAATTTCTATTCTTCATTTATGATCACATAGAATTTCTCCATGTGTTTTAACATATAAAAGAACAATTCAACTTAGTTAATTAAAGCTTTGTTTTATAGAGATTAGGAATATGCATGCTAATCCTATTCTACATTATACAAATTGTTGCACACTGGTTTATCCAAATCAATTTGAATAGATAGTTTCTTTTTTTTTTTATTAGATTAAAATAGAAAACTTTGATGCAGACATATCTATCTCAACTTTCTTAAAACATACTTGAATGTATGCTTATTTTTTTGAAAAATGTTTAGAACTTTTTTCTCGGAAAGATCACGGATGAGTTATATGAATCTAATAAAAAGGTGTAAATATAAATATATATATTTATCGAACTGTCAGATGATGATGATGATGATGATGATTGAAAATGTTTTCATATTAATCAATCAAAATATCTTACATGTTAATTTTAACATTTTCTCGTAATATGGTATTAAAAGTAAAGATAAGGTTTATATTTTTATTAGTCAATAAGAAAAAACAAAAAAGAAAATGTTCATTATGCAAAATATTAGACATCTTTCCTCTTTTCTTTCTATTGAGCCTATTTTCTATATTTACATTGGTAACTGCGCAATTGTAAATGCTTATAGCTAATCATGAAAAATAGGAGAAGAAGAAAAAAAAACTTTGTGAATGTTATCTTTCTTTACCTTTGCACTATTATTTTTTCTTGGCTACCTGTGCAACATTGTCGCCAATCATATACGAGACAGAAAGAGTACGGAAGTCCCCGAACAGACATGCATGCCAGTAAAAAATATAATATACTTATTAGTCTATGTAAAAGAAAAAGGAAAGAGAATTAGAAAGAAAACTAAGAGCATATTGACTTTACAAAAACAAGTAGAGGCGAGTAGAGAAAAAAGAGAAAAATATGAAAGAGCGAGAGCGAGAGAACAAGAGAGAAAAGTTGCTTTCTAACAACTTGCACTTGTGCATTAAACTCATTCAACGACAGTTGGTTCTCTGCTGCTGGCGGCAGAGTTTTCTCCTATTATCATATCGCAGGCGATCATCCCTTGTAAAATTTCGAAGCAATCTTACAACAACAATAACAGCAACATGTCTGTACATTCATATTTCAAATATGAACAACACGATCAAAATTCTTTCTATGATCTATCGACTGGCTCGACAAATGATTCGGAATATTTCAATTTGGTTAATGGCCGACAACAAAAAGAATTCGATGGTAGTAAGGTAATACGGTTATTTGTAGATATTCTAATTCTTTGTTTCACTTCCTGTTTTTCACATGAATATTTATACGAGTTAATCTACGATTCAAAATAGAAAAAGAAAACAAAAGTATTGACCAATGGAGAAAAGAATATCTCACATTGTTTCTACATAGTTCTTTCTTGGTTAGTAAGAGAATACTTAGGTTCATTTAATCTACAGACTTAAATATTAATACAATTTTTTCCATGCACTTTTCACTTTCTTAGAACATCATCTTCAAGTTTAGATTTTCAATAGATAAAAGAAAACATTACAGTTTATTTTAATTTAGCCATTTCGAAAACGTCGTGATGATACGAATGCAATAATTAATAAATTATACGAAGCGACATTAATGCGACGACCCGGCGAGCGTGAAATTGTACGCATAGGTGGACGAAAAAATAAAAATGAAATTCTGGGTCTTACAAACGCACGTTTCGTCAAAGATAGATATCTCAATGGCGTTGAATACTCACGTAATACATCTGATTTTACACTTTATTAGTTTTCCTCTTAATATTTAATTATTTTTGTTGTTGTATTTTAGGTGATATTGAACTTGTACGAGGCATTCACACAAATGTGAAGAATGGCGAATTTGTTCTCGTTCTTCGTACTGATGGCCGTATCGTAGTTATGAGTGATGAAGTCGAACATCATTTAAATAAAACTATGGTAGACTAATCTTTCTTGCAAATAGACATAAAAATACTTCATTTTTAGCGTTCTTTATATACTCAATGTATGAATATTTACGAATGTCTTGATAAAGATGATGGTGAAAAATTACGAGCAATCCTTGAATCATCGAAGGATTCAATCGATAAAGAACATCGCTTGGTTTGTACTCTACGTTTGCCGAAGGGGAAACGTCCGAGTCGAACACGAGAAGATATTAAGGTAAAAGAACATTTTTCTATTTATTCCATATCAACGAACTTCATTCTAGACAATTACATTGGCTGGCCACTTTTATTCATGTCATAATGCAAATTATGATCGTTTATTTATTGCACGTTGTGAAGCTTTGGTGTCTCGTACTGTAAATGGAACGAGTTCATCACAAATACCACTCATTAATAATACAATGATTAAATTAACACTGAATGATGATATGACAGTTTGTATGGTATCATCAACGTAAGTGATCGATTCTAAAAATATTTGATAATATCCATCTATATATTTCTATTTGTCTCTAAAATTAACTTTTCGTTTCTTAGTGTTAAAGATATACTTGGTTATGCAAGAAATGAAATCATCGGCAATTGGATCGGACGATATTTGCCAACGGAAGATTTAGAAAAATTCGAAACTATTCTACAAGCACATCGTAAGTAATTCATCTTTTATTTTATTCAATAAGAATTTATTTATTTTTTATCGCTTCCTACTTCTGTATCAGTACAACAACCAACACATGTTCGCGACATTATTGATATGTATTCAAAGAATGGTGATAGCCGTTTGACATTTTTATGTCAAATACGACCAACTCGTGAACGACGATCAAAATCGATTAAATATTCAATTGTTGCTCAATTAATCGAGTACGTTGCTTTCTTTCTTTCTTTTCCTGCAATACATTTCGACATGGTTCTTTTTTTGAAACTCTTCTTCTATTAGTCCATCGATTAGAAATGAATACATGAAATATGTTCAAACAGAAACTGAAGTAGAAGATAAAATAATCAAAATCGAACAAGTCAATCTTGGTATGTACAGAGCATGTAACTTGTGGCATCTTTCTAGTTTTATCTTTAAAATTTAATTAGTATCACCAACTATGCCAAGAACGAGCGAAGATACGATCATGGCTCACAGTCCAACACTTGCCATGGGTCTTCTTGTCAATGAAAATGTTAATAACAATGAATTTTGTCATCAACAACAACTATCACCATTTGCTCGATCACTTTCAAATGTTGTTGCACCATTCATATTCGATGATGAACCACCACGACTATTTGAAAATGAATACGATCAATGTTCAACCAAAATGGGAATGCAATATTGGTCAAAGAACATAATCGATGATACATATATGAAATATCAACTTGAACAAGAATTAGCAAGTATCGACGCACTTATTAATGAAGTTTAAATTTTCGATAATGATGTTAGCGGTAGATGCTGCATTAAAAAGACGAGAATTGACATATTTAAGATTGCGCAGGAATTTTCATTGTTTTGATTTTTCTTTCCTTGTATTTTTTGTCACAGCGGGTCTGAGATTATAATATGTATTTCCAAAAGTATTATTATTTTCGAAATCAAAAAGCCTGGAGCATTTTAATTTCTTTTGTTGTTTTCTTTTCCGCATTAACATTAAATCTTATTAGCTTATGGTCTGTAGTTTGTTTTCGTTCTCGATGTTGTGTGTAATTAGTACATAAGAAAACACCTGCGCACAATCTACCGGTGAACTCGTTTCTCTTGTTTTTTTTTTCGTTGTCACGTCAAGTGGTAAAATTTTGTCAATATTAATAAAATAAATACAACAAAAACAATATTGTCTCATATTTTGCATGACATTAACTGATGAAAACATATATATATATATATATATAAATTGGATGTTGGGTTCTTATTATTCGTTAGTAGTCAATATACAACGATTCATATCTATAGTTGTTAATTTTCATGATTAAGAATTTTAGGATGTTTGGAATTTATGAGAGACAAATGAAATGTTCTAGAATATTCCATTATCTAAAGGAAAAAAAACAAGAAGAAATCTCATTAAAATTCAGTCGAAGAGTCATTTGTTTTTCACATCAATAAACTTCTAAGGCATCATGTATCTTGTTTTCTATTGTCAACATAGGTAGATCTAATATGAATTGATTCGCTTGACTATTTTTAGAACCTTCCGATAATAATTTGATTTTATGCTTGATATTTTCCATACAACGAATTTAAATATAGAATCTCTGGTCTAAATTTGTGGAAGAAAACTATTCTATAGGAAAATTTCAAGATGTATACTTCTATTTTAAGATACAATGGAAAACATACAGAAAAATAAAAAATGACATTATATCTGCTCGTGCTGTCTTGAGAGCTCACGCAAATCTTAAGTATAGAATTAAGTCGACGTTTTTTGTGTGGGTTTTTTCACCTATCGGTTCAATGTGCCAAATATCAACATCACGAGACTTCTTTCCTACTTTCTATTGGTAATTAAAAGTCACGATGAATGAAATATTCTAGAATAGTTCCAACGTGTGTATTATAATTAGAATGGGGAAACCGTGTATTTTTGCAAATAACGATTTTTATATAAAATTTCAAGAATGATATGATTCATGATATATGTTCATTTGCTAGTTTCATTATTTGATGCATATGCATTAATTTACATATATAATATACTGAGAAAATATTCAATACCAAATCTTGACGTCACAGGATATATGACTAGTTGAATGTTAAAACGTCCCTGAAAAGAATAAATGTATCAAACAATGCCAGTTACCGGTTAGCTCGATATGTCAAATAATCAAAAATATACTCACTAGAGTTAAATTAAAAGAAAAAAATAACAATAATGAAGCAATGACTAATTAATAGCAAGACAAAACAAGAATTTTGAGAAATCTTGCAGCGATGAAACAGATGAATTCATTTCTACAACTAATGATTATTCTTTCGAAGCAGCGAAGTACAATCTACTAGTTAGTCGTAAAACAACATTGAAGAGATCACCGTATTTCCTCTGAACAGACTGCAGTGATGATTCTTTGATTTTTTCAGAAATTATTTCATCTTCTAAACATATTTTTCTAGATCCTCTCAATGCAAAGCAGCAAAGCATTCTAAGCAAATTGTTAATTCTCTCTTTTATATTTATTTTCATTACGAAAACAAAAACAAATGAGTCAACTGTTACTTGAAATCATGAAAGTATTGCTTGCCATATTGCAATTAAGAAAAGTGTTTTTCTTAGAAAACAACCATTCATATATGCACGTATGCTACAATTTTTGAAATATCAAATATACCTAGACTTCATAGAATAGTTGAATTTCAACATTAATCATGAAATAACTTCAACGCTAAAGATTCTAGGGCTTCAAAATTGAAGTAGTAAATATCTTCAATAACAATTCAAGTGTATCTACCGTTCATATTCATAGTAACATAGATACACAGTTGTTTATTTTTGTTTATCGAGCAAGATTTTTCTTAAATTGGTATTGCATTTTTGTACTAACTTCAATTTTAATTGTACGTCTTGTGTCATAGTTTTAAGACGTATGCTTAATATCCTGTGATGATTTCAATTTGTGCAAATGTCATTCTATCTTCCTTGTAGAATGTTATGATCTGCTTCAAAGTTTGTTACATTTGACAGTCAAAAAAACGAACGCTAGATGCAAAAAAAAAAGAAACTAATTATTATGTTTTCCTTTAACACAAAGAAATGATTTCTAAAAGATCAGAATTGTTGTTCAGCAAAGAGAAATATATAGAGAATCGTACCCAACAGAAAAATATTATTCTTTTTAATCAGTTAAAATAAATTTCACAGCGGAACCGTAGTTTAGATTGTGCTTTCTTGTTAGATTTTGTATTTTACTTATAGAAGAAAAGCAAAATTTTTCATTTAACCTTGAATGAACTTTTACAATTCATGACATACAGTAAATCATATGTAAAACTTATATCATCTAACATTACGATCTATCAGACACTATTAAACTAATATTAAAAAATTTGAAAAACATCACTCATTTTGTGTAATATTCGTTTGTAACTATGCAGCTAGAAACATTATCGATATTCCAATTTATCTCTGGTGTACTTTAAAATGAAAATTGCCCAGTTTCCAGAATAGATTCAATTTCCTCTTTGGATATTTCTAATATTTCTATTATTAAAAGATCATCGAGTTTAATTCCGATTGATAGACTCAATTATATTGAACTTGAAAAAATTGTTTTATGGAACTATTTGTTTTTTTTATCTTATTCTCGTTTGTTTCAATTCCCTCACAACTATCTTGAAGTAGAAGTCACTGTTACGTAACTTTGAAACCAGATCGTCGCTCTGGACCATTTTACTAGATTAATTGTATGTTATAATTAATTAATTTTAAGATAGGAAATGATATAACTCAACTAGTGACATTATACGGAAAGAAAAATGTTGAAAGAATGCCAGTATAATTATAATAATGGATGATTAATGAAAGATGTGGGAGTATTTTCTTTTTTGTTTGATACTATTACTAATGCTAACGTATTAAAATGACTCACCAAGTTTCATTGTCATTCCCTTTTATCTTTATAAAAACATTTTCATGTACATGTCATCATAAATTCAATTCTCTTTTGAATGAGGCGTAAAAAGAAATCTGTATATTAGTGAACAACAAGTAATTTCCTATTGATCTCATAGTGTAAGTAATTCTTGTTAAATAAATCATGCTTGAATACCTCTGTGAAGAACGTAGTCTTCTTTCAAACTTTGTTTACTATATAATGAATTCGAAAGATTATGTATTTAATGCATCAAAATGAAACATGTCTACTGCAAATCATTCCTTTCAATGACAAACAACTTATATGACAAAAAAATACATCTGGTTGATATCTCATGCACACCAAGTTACAACTTAATTTACCTCTTTTCTATGGTGTTCTTAATACATGAGTAGAAAGAATTCAACAATGTATTCTTCAATATTCAAGATAATTTTTTTTAATATAAAATTTATCCAACTACGAATTCTCATTGTCAAAGCTATTGCAACAATTCTTCATATTCATAAAGATAGAAGTTTTTCATCATGAAGTGTTCGATGTTTGAATGCAACTTAGATATATCAGATAATCATTTCAAAAGTCGATCATATTCTATTTGCAAGAAGATTGTTGATCTGTTTTGTTATATTATACGAAAAAAAACAATATTTCATTTACCAAATAAATATATACATTTAATAAATACCATTGAAAATGTATGATGGCTAAAATATATTATGCAGATTTTTACATGATTACATTCGAAATGTATTCTCTATTTGACTTAATTCACTGCTGTGTTCCATTTCTTTTGCATTGAAGATATTGCTTTCCAACGACTCTTTAGTCGTCATTTTAGAATAAAAAAAGAACAAACTTCTCATGGATTTGATTTTTAGAATATATAATCGTACGATCGATCTTCAATCTATCAAATGTGTTCTATTACACATCATGACATATTCCGTGTGTAATATAAGTCAATTTGACATAGCTTCTTTTTTTTTTTATAAACATGCATCAATAATATTACATCGAAAACAATTCTGAATTATAAATGTAGTCGTAGGTAGTATAAAGGAAACACGAAGAAAATTAGAAATAATGATTTTTGTTCCTTTTTAATTCAGATACTATGCCAAGAAAAACTAATTCATCTGTAGTATCATATTTTCTATAAAAATATATGTTGAAATTATCGTCACGCAAACAAAAAATAAATAAATAAAAGATCAATACGTACAATAGAAACAGAAAGAATCATGTTATCAAATATAAGTTCTTAAGATTTTTCTACATCGAATCATTCGATAATATTTCTTCATCGGAAATAAATATGTACTTATAATCTCAAGATTAGAATGAAACATTATCAAATCTTAGAATATTCAGATTACTTCTTTTTTTTTGTATGGTGTTTAATGCTAAATATCAATCGTCGATGAGAATAGTACGCAACACTGAAATCTTATTATGAGATAAAATATCATTAGATATTCTACATAAATATTTTTTCACAAGAAATAAAATAATCAATGGACAATGAATTATTGATCAAAGACATTGCTCATGAATACGTTGTAAATTCATTAAGAGAAAACAAAATAATTGTTAAATACAGTAATTATTTATTAATAACACATGCTAGTATGATGCTCCTTTTTCATTTCTATTTTAAAATCGTTCACTTGTTTTACTTTTAACTTGTCATCTATGTACTAGTGTCTGAAACTGTTCATGAAATGATACTTGAAAATATTATTCTAACAGAAATAAATGTGACCTTTGTGAATGTCATTGTGATGTTTTTTGGAAGGAACAGTCTTTTTTTGCGACAAAAATCTAGGTGTACATAAATTAGTCGTGTGAGTGTAAAGAAAAACACAACTCTTCAGTGGAGATAGCTCACTAGAAATTCATATGCATCAATAAATATATGATTGAATAATAAAATTCTACATGCTAAAATTTTCATTTTTACTCTTCACATGTTCATATGACTTATTTTCAACAATTCTGCATTTGAATTCAATGAATTCTTTTTCATACAATGACGCAGTATGAATTCAACTAGAACTCTTAATTGATGCATCTTCAGAATTTTTCAGGCAGAGACAATCATCTTAATACTATTCTTTCTTCTTGAAAATAGTAATTAAAACTTTTTGCCTTTAAGTTTTTGTTTTTAATTACTCTCAATATGTCACTATGAATCAATACAATTTTGATCTCTTATATTCATATTAGAGAAGTCATTTTTATTTAGATAAATCATATAATTATATTGTACAATTCGAACGAAGAAAATAATCTTGATCATTTCGAAGAATATTATCATCAGAATAGTCACGTGTCTATTATACAAGTCGATGCATTACTGAGAAAGAACTTTCATTTAGAAGATCATGATGTCCATTTTATTTGAACACTGTGATTCAGACTAGTTTGATTTCAATGCTCATTGATCATTCTTAGAAGAAGATGGTTATTTGAATCGACATAAAAAGAAAAAATTAGTAAAAACCATGATGACTTGATTTTTGAAGTTGAACTTATACTTCATATTAATCAATTTCTAATTTAGTGGTATAAACCTATGGAAAGTTAAATGTGTTCGACTGATTAAAGTTTCCGAACGAGTCTTTTCTCATTGATGTACTATTACAAAACATGATGTGTCAAACAGTTCTCAACAGTCATTGTCGACTGGGATGATAAACATGAACGAAAGCTTAGTGCAACATGAAAAATAAACCAAATGAATTATCAGTCTAGGTTCATAGTTTAGAGTTGACCTTTTGGTGATCTCAATACAAATTGACATTGACGAATGGATATTGGTTCAAAATAACTACTATCAATTCATTGATTCAAAAAGAAATGATTTTTAATCTGAAAATCAAGATAATGTTATGACTCGGTGTAAATCAGCTTTTGACATGTTTTCAAATGACTGAAAAGAATTATCTTGACAACGATATTTAATTATCCCTAGATGACAAGTAGACATAAATAAAATGAGGAACGTTTCTAGAATCTGGTCTAACTTTGAGTATGAAACTAACCGTCGAAATGAACAGAAAATTTTATATCATCATGAAATTGCAATGATTTTAACTTTTGAAGTGCGAAATCACATTAAGAATTTTGTATTATTTTCTCGATTACTGAAATTGCTTGCGCTTTTCTATGAGCTCCAACTTATTTATCATTCACTTTAATGGTATCTTCATTTTTTTAAAGAAATCATTGGTACTGAAACGAATTAACAGTCATCATATCTGTTTAAACCTATGCAGTGAAATTACATTTGAACGCAACTGAGTTGGACTTCTCTTGCTAGTTAAAGAACCCATCTGTGCTCATGCTTCTGCCATTTACTAGATCAATTTTTAATGATAGATGATGCTGTACATTATCATAACTGAAACTGACTCCATCTCAATAAATCGAATTCGCTTGATAAACACTATCGATAATCATTCATAGTTGGAGCCAAAAATCTATTCTTAAAGAACTACTATCAAAGTTGGTTGTTCTTGAGATAATTATCAAGTGTCATTATTGAAACAGAGAATTGAGTTACTTAATGGAGTTATTTTTTCTGCATGTAAAACATGTGACAGTTCGTCGTTTGGAAATTTGAGATTTTTTCTTTGTCTCGTATCCCTATATATAAAACAATACTGTGAGAAAATACTTCTAAGCATTTTCTGAAATGCAAAAGAGATTGTGGTAAACGAAAAACATGTAGCTGGTATGAGTGTTATCTCAATAGATTGAAAATAACTCACATAGATTTTTTTTAATAGAAGATTATCAAATACTTCTCAATTAACAGAATATCGACATATCTCATGCCATTGATTGTTTACTCAATTCAGTCGTCAAGTTGATAACGAAAACATACCCTAAATGTACAGTATATTTTTCACCGGCGTAACTAGTCTGAGACACAAATTTATCCTAGCATGGATCAGTAACTTCCCTCGTGACTTTACTGCGAATAAACTTCGACAAGACTACAAGAAACTTAGAAAAGGATCCGAACTTGTTACTTGCTGTTAAAAGATGATTGCTCAGATGATCTTGTCGTTGACGACAGTGAATCCAAACTGTGTTACAATGCACAGTTTTCACTTCAAAGATCTATGTTTTGCTTGATAATGAAAAGAAACCACGTATAAAACTTGATATTCTTACGAGAATGACGAAAAAAGACATTATTTGAAACTCTCTCATTGTAAAACACTTCTGACTGTCGATTATATTCCAAAAGTTGAAAGCTTCCTATTGGCACGTGTGTCTAGAACTAAAACTTAAGAATAATAAGGTCTTATATGTTGCAAACGTCGAACAATATTGTTTTATTTGTGTCTTTGTACAACACATGAAATTTCAATTGACGATGAGATACGATCAAAACATCTTCGACAAAGAATTTCAGTTGAAACTTTGACTGATGAACATTTTTACTGATTTTCAAAATATCGAGTATAACCAACACATTTTAACATAACTAATCTTCCATCAAACTTGATCAATGAATGTAGCCCATCATGAATTACGGAAGTGCTATTGATGGTAATTAGATATCTCAAAGAAAATTATATTTCACTGTCGTTGAAACTTTCAGAACAATCAATCTTAATTATTGATCGTATTACACTATTAGTAGTTAATACAAACGAATCCTTCTAACCCTATCATAGTTTCAACAGGATACGCCCAGCACTGGGATAGGACGACGCATGAACAAAATATTTTCGGATTCAAAATAGTACTAATAATTAAGAGATCGATTAAAACAATCTAATATCATAAGTTTAGTTTTAAGATCATTAACATATTATTTAGATGGATCAGTGTGCAGGTAGAAGTATGAATGTGGGGTATGGTTTTGAAGTGTGCTTGAAACTACAATCATCGCGCTATACCTATTGAATGTGAATATAGACAGGGCGGACTGGATATGAGCTAGACTTAGCAAGCTAATACCTATCTTCAGTATTTCATTCTAAATAACAAAACAAACATCGATCTGTATTCTGAGTAGCAACCACCCATGTGCACATATCTTTAATCTCTCCACAGATATATGAATTCTGACGGTACCTAGAAGTTTTCCATGTCCTCTGATTGAATCTTGAGAATTTCCGAAGATATGATGCAACATAAAAAATAGATTGATCACTATCGAATATTTTTTCTGAAGTTTATTCTCGGCTATACAAATTCTCTTTGTCATGTCTTTGATATCTTGCAGAATTATAGCTCACTGTAGTTCGGAATTATTCAAATCAATCAATTTACAAATAGTATATCATGATACAGTTTAACATTAGATAAATGTTCAGTTCTAATAGTTCCAACTTCACTTTTAAAATATAGATTCTTCTTACGATGTCGCTGTGCATATATCAAGGATCACGTCATACACATTGTATATCAGCGCCTGACTTAGAAATAGTTGACACCAATATATTTCTGGTTGATTGAAATTTTTCATGTTTAAGTAAAAGAAAAACAAAGAGCATCATCAAGAACACAATACAATACAACACATTGGTGTGCACGCAAAACAAATACAAACAACATGAATTTGTATCTTTTGTTTTCTTTAACCGCATACAAATTAGAGAAAAAAAGAACACGCCACACAAACCAACAGAAAGAAAACAAAACAAATGTACAGAACCTAATAGTCGTTTTCAATGATAAGAAATGAAGAAATAGATTAATAATAAATCATTTTTGTTATTCTCAGTGTTTTGAAATCTAAGTGAACATATAGAGAGAGAGAAAAAAAAAAGAAAATCAAGATGTGTATCGGTTTCGTTTTGCGCAAAGAAAAAGCAAATCTTCGGTTCTGGCTTATCTTCTCCTCGTCCATTATGATAGTACGACAGTTTCAAATTTATTTTCCGTTTTTTTTAATCTCCGTTTATTCATCTACTGTTCATAACAAATACTTCTCATTTCGTTAATCATTTTGTACGATAACAACCATTAGATGCTCATCATTAATCAATGCTGTTGGACGCGATGGTGGCGTGCGTGGACCATTTGAAAAACTAATCGATGGACAAATGACTCGTAAAACTTTTTTACTAAATTGACATGGAGGAAATATGTGTAATACAGCTGTTTCTTGATCATTCTTATTGTCATAATCATTGCTTGGATTTAGATGAAACGGCATCGATATAACACCAGCTGCTTCTTTCCTAAAAAAAATAATAATCATCAAATATGACTTTCACTTCTCAATGAAAGAGCACTAAAATGAACGACTGACAAAAATTAGAATCTGATATCACTAATAGAGATCAACAATTAACGATAAGAAAAAAGAATTCATCGTTTCTATGAAAATAAACTAAAGTTAGATGCAGCGTGGATGGTACTTAGCCCTTCATTGGCTCATGATATGTTTCACAGCATCTTAATGGATGCCGAATAAATTTATTAGAAAAAGAATAATGCAAGTAATTAAGAGCATCAAACTTTAAGATGATTACCTGCCGCACTCCGACGAATAAGGTAAAACCTACAACCTTAAAAAGTTTGTATATACTATTGAAGGCATCGTTCTCTTACGTAAAGATAGGAATTCAAATGAATTTTACATGCAACATTCATCATAGATGATAGCACCAGTTAGTCTTGATATCATACGAGTAGAGAAAATAACAATTTTCGAGTATTTTGATTAGTAGGCTGCTCTCTTTCAAATAAATCTTGTCAAAATACTCTGCCATAATGTCTATTATAATCTCTCTCGTTGATCGTTCCCGATAAAGACAGATTATGACATTATTGAGTATAGAAAATGTGCTTGTATTCGATAGCATACGTCTTGAATGACATCACTAGATCGGTCTAACAGATATTCATGTGTTTTAGTAATTTCTTGAAAAAAAATTACATCGGGAACATTGTTCAGCAATAGTTGTGTACAAATTGCATTAACTTTTCTTAATGTGTAAATTTTCGATTGAGAAAAATGATTAAAGGAGATAAATATTTATTCGATCAGTCTAATCTAATGTTTAGTTGTAAGGTACGGCCCACTCAAATCAGATTTAAGACAGACTTAACGATATATTAGTCGAAAAAAATCTATGCATACAACGTTGAAATATCTACGAAAAATAAACACGTTCTAATACTCAAGTATACGTACACTGCAAGATAAGATATTAAACGTGAAAGTGACGATTCATCGTCATCATCATCGATATTTTTCTTCGATTGTGATCGATCATCGTTTTCATCAGACGACGACGGATGATTAGGTGAATTGACTCGTCCATTTGATTTCCGTTGTGCTGGATTATCATTTGAATTACGTGATTTTGGCGACGTTATCATAATAGCAAATTTTGTTTGGTTAGCAGGATTTTTATCTTTACGATCATTGCTTGGTGTCGATTGACCATTGGCATTTGTATTGGATAATGCATTTGTAACACTTGTGCGAAGTCGTTTTTCCAGATCATCGAGCTTATGTTGGTCAAGACGAAGACGTTGCGTTACTTTTAATTCTGTTTTCTTATCTTTACGATCATCGCGTTGGCCTGGAAGCAAAAACAAAAAAAAAAGGAAAGCAATACATTTTCTTATTAAATATAATTGAATTTGTTTCTTCTCCTTTTTCCTCTTACCAAGAATAGCACTAGCAAGTTTAGGATTACCAGCAAGAAAATGCATACGTGCATCGTATGCATGTGACTTGAGAATAAATTGAGTAGCATAACCAGTTGTTAAATTAATATTGGTTTTTGATGAATTGAATTTCTCACATAAGACCATTAAATCGTTGATATTATTTATATTTGTCGTATCATCGGACGATAAATATGAACCAAAGGGACCATAGAAATGATATTCCACAGGTGGTGGAGTTGGACTATGTCGCTTATTTCGTGATGGTATTGATGGTGAACGTGAATGCGATTGTCGTTTGAAATTTTTACTTGTACCATTTTCTCGTTGATCTTCTTGAGATACAGAACGTACACGATCTTTCGATGATCGTGTACGTGTCGATGATGCCGATGATGCTGATGATGATCGAGATGTACGACGTTTTGATGTATTATCTTGAGGTCGAACAATGACAAAACGTCGAGCTGTTGGTCGATCAAGATAATCGATACGAAGACCGGCTAACAAAGAAAACAAATATTAGAATTTTCATTCTTTATAAAATATTCATGTATTTGTTACCTCGTCTTGATGAATCCGATTGAGTTGATTCACTTCGTACTTTACGTCCTTCTACTATTTCTAAAACACCGGCCATTTTAGCACGTGCTTTAATAGCATCTTCAATTTCATTGTAGGAAACAATAGCTATTGGATCACCAGTTGAAAAATCAAATGATTTTACTTTTCCATAACGTGAAAATGCTTGTTCAAGATCACGTCGTTTCATGTCTATTGGTATATTGCCTACCCATAGACAATTGGTTGGTACGATTTTGCCTGAAATATATACATAATAATACATATGGATATATAAATTCATAATTAACATTGACCAGTTTATATAAGTATGCATATGTAAAATAAAGAGAAACAAAAAAAGATTATTTTGCAAACTCTCTATATCATTGTAATCAATGAATAGATATGTATGTATGTATCATTTTAATGTACATGTTGTTAAATGCAAAAGGAGAAAACATTTTTTCTATCATCTATGCATATATACGTATTTACATTTATATGTTAAGAACGCATAGTAAGCCAAAATTATTTTTCCACATTAATTCATTGTTTATCATTAGCCTTCTTATATTATCAAAAGCATGATCGACCAAGATATAGGAAGAAAGATTAGCGCAAGAATTTAAAAAGGAACAACATGTGAAGGAAGAAAAGAGGGATATATCCAGCTTGGATTTATTATATGCATACATATTAAATCAATGAATGACATTATATGATTATATATCACCATTATCAAATAAAATAATAAAAACATTTTGGACCAACAATTGCATCTCTATTACATTTTGTTTTTGTCAAATATATCACGTTAAAATTAAATCATCATTTATAATCAAATTAAATTTATGCATACATATATATTTATATATATATATACATTCTATATATTCTTGTATGATTTTCCTAAATCAATTCTGTTCTCTTCTGTTATTTAATATATATAGATATATATGTAAGGAACTCTCAAACGCAAATGCATCATGGCTATAATGCGCCAAATAAAATAGTATGTGTATATAACACAATTAATGTAAATTTTACATCGGAATTTCTAAAATAAGAAGATCAATTAAGGTCAAAACAGATATGAGATTTAGAAGACAAAAACAATGCATAATCAAGCATAAATGTTCAGCACATACACACACTCACACGCATACACAGCCACAATAAGCAAGCAAACCTCAAGAAGATATTCGATGAGAAGAAAAGAACAACGAACATTTTGTTTTTCATGTTACGTACCATATCCAATCTTGCAATCCGCTTTTCCAATAAAATGCCCATCCATCGCTCGTCTTGCTTCATAAGCCATATCCATATTTTCATACTGTATAAATGCATAAGCACGTTTCGACGAAGATTGAGGAACTTTGAGATCAACTAAATGAGAAAAGAAAACGATATATCGTTCGTATTTAAAACATAATGAAAAGTTGACACATATTGGATGAGCATTTCTAATGACTGTCAGAAACATAGTAGTAGTATGTTTCATTTTATAATTAGTCTCGAAAACAAACCTTGAAAATATCACTATTGAGACGGCCATGGCTAATGTAGACATTCTAAGAAGTGCTTTTTTTTTTGCTGTCATCAGAGATATAAATGTACTATCATCAATCATGTCCTGAACAAAATTTCTGTACTCTGACATCGACTTTACTGGCATAAGATTGTCGATTATTAATCAAAAACGTTCTTAATAAATCTCTGCGTAACTTTATGTTAAGAATATTGAATTGAAAAGGTTTTTTCTCTATTTAATCATCTTACTTTCATCGATTGTTCCATATCGGCCAAAAACTTCTTTTAATTTCGATTCTCTTATATCACGTTCAAGATTACCAACGAATAATGTACGTGTTGGCTCATGTTGAACGTTGGATTCAGTACGATTTGATGCGAAATCTTCATATTTTCCACGATTTTTATATGCTACCGGTGATGTTGACGCAGATCGACTACGAGTTGTACGACGTCGATGATGTTCACGAGCTGGTGATGGAGATGAACCTTGTCGTTGTTGCCGGGCAGTTTTCGTTGTCGTATAATCGGCTAGATCAGGTGGAAGCGGAATATATGGTGAATAATGTCGACGTGAGCGTGGCGGTGGTGATGCCTGATGATGTCGACTACGAGAAGTAACAGGCGGCGGACTTGGTGATGGACGACGTGGACGACGTTTGGGCGATGGTGGAGAACGTTCACGTGGACTACCAGGATTAAGTGGCTGTTCGGCGGGAACTGTACGACGATAGTAAACACTAAAGTTTTTGAATAGAATAGTTCAATGTAACACAATAAATAGTTTTGCTTTTGTTCGAAAGAAAAACATACGGTTCTAGAACAACTTGAATATTTTCCCAAACAAGACCTGTTTTGGCATGACGTGCTTTTCGTGCATCTTCACAATTAGTGAAATTGACAAACGCAACACGCTCTTGATTTTTATAGTAAATCTTAACTGAGTTTGTACCATATTTGGAAAATTTTTTATTACACAGTTCGCGCACTTCTAAAAATAGATGAAAGAAACGAAACTTGTAAAACTCCTTCTATAATATGAATTGCTTACCTAGATCGGGAATTTTCGGATTAATATTTTTGACACAAATCGATGTATAAAGTCGATGATGTTCAGAACTATTACCAGCATCGATTGAACTTGATGGTTTTGAGCGTTTCGAAGGTGGCACACCACCACTTGATGGTGAACGGGAATAACGTGCTCGACGAGAACCACCGCCACTTGCTGAAATCGGAGGTGAACTCATGTTTTCTGTGTTACCTTATTTAATTTGTTTATCTGTTAAAAATGGATTTGATCTGAAGCTGTATATCTATGAAACACAGAAGATATTGTGGAATAGTTAATAACAATAAAAACAATGCTCATTGGTATTCTATGGATTTCGAGTGCATAGAATAGAGGAAAATAAGCGAATATCGATGCATCAATGCATTTTGTGAATAGCGATGGCGACGAAAATGTGCAAGGAAAAACAACGAAAAAAAAAAGATGAAATGTTTTAATCGATATTAATCAGAAATAGGTGTGAATGTCATGATGAAATCTATACTATTTGAATTTTTTTTTCATTCAACGAGTTGTATCATGTATGGAATTTGAAAGAATGAATCGCTCGATCTAATAGCACAATTATAAAGATATGTAAATTGTGTAGAAATTTTTGCAAGCTTGCATTCTCTCTGTTTGTTACTCAAACAAGATTCATTTTTATTGAATTACAATGCCAAGGTTTTTCTTTACCTTAGCAATGAGACATTGTCAAATACTTGGGATTTGTATGTACGAAAACAGTTAAAAATTTACAATGCAGCAATATTGAAATAAAAAGCATGTAAGGCTGTTTGACAAGTAGATATAGTTTGTTCGAATTCGAGGACATGAATGTCTTTTATCTGGGTGAAAATTGTGACAGCCACTGTATATAACAGCCTTACAGTTAAAAAATACTCACTTATTCAATATAATATACAAAACATTCGATTCATGATTGCAATAGAAGAAAATGTACTATGCGAATATCCTAATGAATCGGTATTATACTTATTCGATTTTGTGAGGAGACAAAATGCGATGTTCGATTGAATAGAAATAATCAGAAAAAGCAATTTGCATATATGCTTCTAACATCAGTCTGAACAGGCTTTGAATCGATAAAACACCTGTTACCTTCTAAAGTCATTGCCGAACGTTGCAGTCATTATATTCATATTTATTTTCTGTTATTTGATAGTCTCATGTTCTTTTCAACCTAAAATCATGAAATCCTTTCTATTTGGAATTATTGTATTTCAACAGATCAAATGATAAAAAGAAATACCAAATTACGAACTTATTCTATTGTCAATTCTTTTTATGAGTGTACGATTTGAAGATCCTAGGAGTAAATCATAGTTTATCAAGGCCATGTATATATAATCCTCCGTTTTACGGCTGAACTCTGCTATTTATAGATGCATTTGAAGAATTGTTTAAATTTTTATCAAACTCGTTATAAAAAATGGCACGACCAGAACAGAAAAAAAAACCATTCAATTTCTTTATTTGACGACGTATTTTATTACCACTGGTACGAACTTACGAAAAGCTTAGAATATATAAAAACATTGTGCAACACGTTACTCACATGAAAACAAATTTCGTTAAAGAATTAGATTGCATGGAACTCGTATAGAGATACTCGTGTAAAATAATTCTATTGATATTGTTAATATACGTATTCTCGTCGTTGATGAAGAAGTCATCTTATGAATCATCATAAAAAGAAATATCTTCGTATTCTATGGTAACAGATCTTTTAGTATACGATCAATCAATATCAATAATATACTATCTTTGATATGAAACAATTATTATTCGAACGAAAACACTATGAGACCATATGAGTATTTTTACTGGATATTTTTTAATACTTGTAAAATAGTTATCGAAAAATTCATTCAAATTTTCGTGTTCTTTTACAGTTACAATGAATTTGTATTATTTCATATCTAATTGTTTATAAGTACCAACTGTGTAAAAGTTTTGTAAATTATGATTGTTTATCTGAACATCGAATGGATGTTATTAATCAAATAAATCATTCTTTGACTCAATCGACACAGGAATTGATAAATGTATAGAAGAATTTTATGAATGCAAGTATGACATTTTCATAAGTTTTATTTTACTAAATGTACTACGACGACATGTTTATATTGATACTACGAATATTGATGATAGAAATATAACCTAGAGTTTATCTTTTTCTTTTGATTGTACATAGTTTGAAATATTCGACAACGAATGAATTGTATATATACATCATTACTCATTAGATGTTTGAAATGAAGTATTCTGCAAGAATTTTGTTGGATATTTGTTTATTGAAATTTATCAATACGTGAGACTCTTCTACAATATGTAGAATGAAAGAACGAACAAATTAACCAAAATTTTTTTTAATCGAGTAATTTATGATTAGTGTTGCTATAAAGATTTGTTGTGTCTCTTTTGCAATCATTTTCAAGCCATAAAGAACTAGATCCGATTTACAATTGTTAATTCTATGCTATTTCAACAAGCTGAATAGTAACAATAACATAAAAACAATCATCGTACTAAAATTCATTTTAAAACTTGAAGAAGTGTGAATGTCATTGGGAAAATGCTTGATAGAGATATGCTACATTTCTCGTTCAAAAGAAGAAACACAACTGCATTGAATCATCAACATGAGAGTTTTCTAAAACATTTGCTCCTAGTCACTGAAAAAAAGATTTTCGTCAGAAACCTAGGAGAAAAATTCAACGTTCCTCCAAAAAACTGCTATTAAAGACTCAATGTAATCTTGGTTCCCTTATTTTTTAAACCGTCAAAGTCACACATTTACATCTAGTTCCTAGGGAAAGAACATTCTAGAACTAGCCACGTTTCCTTTAATTTGAACTGAACATCCGTACTATTTCTATCAATCGAACAATAGTAGAATAGTTAATAATTCTCTAGTAGTTTTTCTTTAAACAGATATTGTCATAGAAGGAATATCGATTTTTAATTTGAAACTTACGAGAGAAGATCACGAAATGTCCTATTGGTTTCGCATTGAAACTATTGACATTATGTAGTACTAGAAGAGTTATGAATACTCTATTTTAGGGCAACTAGCTTATTGTTACGAAAAGCATTCATTTGTAAGATCCAGTCTTTCAAGAGTGTTGTGGCCCAACTAAGAAAAATCGGAAAACGTTGATTTTCGATTTGAAACTGTACATAGAAATAGGTCTCAAGGAAAACAGCTATTGTAGAAATGTGTATTTATCATCTTTGTAATAGTGCAGCAGATTTAATCAAACGAACAAACCAAAAGATCTGAAACTTTCCCAAAATACTACTCTCGTTGAGTGTTGTTTCGATGTAAAGTTTCCTGGATCTTACAAATGGAGTATTTCAGTAACAATAAGTTCTCTCCTGGTACCATATGGTGTGGATAAGTTCAATAAGTAAATGATTGAACAGTTACTAACCTTCCTTCATTAGTTAGAAGACCGGCATTACTAAGAAATGTGTTCCCAAGCCGCCACATCCTACATCAATGAAAAGTTTTGAGTTGCGCTCTTTTTACGGTTTTAATAGATTCTTGAAGACTGCATAATTATGACAATTGTGACTCAACAGAAACAGTAGGAAGATCTATGATCATATATTCATACATTTCCTTGGTATATTAATGCATACTTGAATTCATCAATACCCGCATATCATTCTAAAACTTCGTGCGATCAAATTTATTAGACATTCTCTACTGTACTCAACACTATGATAGTGACTTGCAGACAGTAGCAGATGCGATTGATCATTTTTTCTCCACTGTACACAGATTCCAATCAATTGAATGCAAAACCGAGCCACCAGTGACTTGAAACTTTAATTGATTACAGACGAGAGATGTTAAACTTATATATTTTAATAATAGAACTATTTTCGTATCATCCTTAACATTATGGATCACTTCTACAATGATCTGTTTCTCTTTCGTATGAAACTTTTTCTCATATACAATTTTGTCTCACAATCATCAATCAATGACTAATTCGACAGTTTCATCATTAACATGTGAAATATACAAAAGGAAATGATGCGCAATAGAGAATACAAATGAAATTTTGAAATTATCAATGTAGAATGAAGTTGCATGTGGCATGTTTTTCTTTTCGTCTTTGTACATAAACATATAGGGAAAGATTGTAATTTGTCTGACTCTAATCTCTCTCTCTCTCTTTCGACAAGAAAATTCCATGAACAAGTGTTACTTTGGTTTGCCTTGAAACTTTTCATCGAGCTGTTTCCAAGAGAAACTACAGAACGAAAAGTCATGAAAGGTCTCTTTTTTTTTTCTCAACAAATATAATAGATATGCATAAAGTAAACACATAATATTAATATTCTTTAGCTCAGATGAAAGAGAAGAAAAAAAAGGAAAACGTCCTTGTATTTTTCGAGACAGTTGGTACCTTTTATACATATATATATGCAAATGTGAACTATGTGATCATCAAGAGAATAATAGTTGTCTGATATATTTGTCTCATTCGTTCTTCATTTTCTTAAAATTTCATTTGATTAATCACGCACAACAATCAACTATATACATGTAGATAGCTATGGTTCATTAACAGATAAGTATCATATTGAAATAATAAACAAAGTGTCAAACACTAGGAACATCTTCGTTCGACTATTTTTCTCTTTCTGAAGAATGAACTTAATTTGTTTTTATTTTCCTATTGGTGAAAAAATCGAAAGCTATGCGAATTATTTCAACTATATATAGAAGTAGAACATTAACGAGAATAGTCATATTTTCAAAAGAAATTTTCATTCGAATGGTTAAGTTATCGAACAGGTTCACATTTGTTTGCTGATGATTATTTATGATGAATTCATAAAAAGAAAAACGAAGCAAACACTTGTGTATCTGCACGATATGAACCAAAATTAGACGAACATACTACAAATACGAATATCTAAATGGTAGAAAAGATTTTCAAACATAGGCTCATTACCTGTAAACTGAACGCATTCAATTCTATTTTCAGTTGCCAGGTGTTTGACCCTATTATGAGAATCAATATACAACGATCATCAAAGTTTCTTATTCATTTATTTTATATGAATATTATACTCGATTTGAAATAATAAATAAAAATAAATTTCACAAACTATTATAATTATTTCTAAACGATCAAATGTTCGCTGGATTCTTGAAAGATTTCAATCCATATCGAATTATATTTGATTATAGAATACATTTCCATTAATATTTTGACACGTCGACTATGAGACATATTTTACAACGTTGAAATCCTTAGTTTCATATTAGGAAATGCAATGACTTTAATTCTTTCGTAAAATTGATTCATCGAAATTTCTTTTCTTTCTTTTTGTGCTACGTTTTCTTGATCAAGCAATTGAAAATTTCTCACATCGATTTGGTTTTCATTGAATAGATAAAATTCACAAGACATCTTTTGAAAACAAACCATTGATTGAGCTCATTTCACTACGTTCGACATGTGATAAATATCTTAGTGAATACGATCTACATTCAAATATAACTATTTTCTTAGAACTAAGCGAATGTTGTTCAATGAAAATTAAATTTACTTTTGAACTGAATATTTTGTTTACGTGAAAATAGGGGCAGAGTTGAAAACTATATCTAACACACTTCTTACATTCACTTTGTCCCATTACAGAACCTGTAAAAAAATTTCTCTTCTCTTATTTTACATGTAGATCATACTATGAAAAAGAGCAAATATCACAGAAAATTATTATCATTTATAAGCACGATAGATTGAATACTAATAATTTTCTTCGGGTATCATTTCTCACTAAACTTCCACTTATATCAACAACGAGCATACTAACGATCGATGTTCTAATCAAAGTACTTGAATGTTGTTAATTGATAAGTATCTATCTTACGCAGAATATATTTGAACTTTACTTTTCGTTATACTCGTCTTCCATTCTTAAAATGAATAATATCCGTGCAACAAGTAAACTGAACTTTAGTACAAATTCAGCAATCGAGTGACGGCGAAATATATAACGACTAGCTATTCCCAGTGATGGAAAGAAAGACATTGATATTCAAAAAACAACAAGCGTGCTCTATTCGGAAACATTCTTCATTTGCATTACTAGACACTCTCAATATTCTTCAAAATTTAATAAAATCGATACGCTATTTCATTCCCCAAATATTGTAAGGTAAACATTTGATTGCTTAATTAAATTAGTACAATGGATTGTTGAAACTCACAGGCTGCTATTTGTTGCTGTTGTTCACTTATTGAACTTGTTCTTTTCCTTGTCAAATCCTGATGCGAACACTAGTCATAACATTAGAAACTGAAGTAGATTATGTTCCAAATGCAAGATCATCATACGCTCACATTTTCCATAGGATCATGAAACATTAGTATGTACAAGAAAAATAAATTAAATATTGATTTACGTCGAAATATGAATCGTGTAAAAAAACAACTATTCCGACGACAAGAAAATTAAAAGTGGCAACTGATCGTTAGAGACCAACAAAAGTTCTGGTATTTTCTCTTTACGAATTCACGATCAAGTCCAAATGAATTTTACATCATTCGTACAACTATTCAAGACATACGCGTAAACTATATTTAAGCAACGATATGTGACGAACATGTTGATTCATTGCGTACAACTAATAATATTGATATCAGTAATTGATCTTTTTCGTACATGATTGATTAGTTAATTATTGAAAACAACTTCAAGTATTGCAATTGCAGTAGAGAGAGATATACTTTCAATGGAGTAAGTTTCACTTTGTCTAAGATGTTTTTTTTTTCAATCTGAGAATCAAATAAACAGTAGTTTTCTGAGACATGGTTCAAATCTACCTTGAACGAACATCAGTATCAATTATACACAATTCTGTCAAATATTACACATAACAAGTAAACTGAAAAAATAAACATTTCACGTCAAGACTTCAAATTTTTCGATGAATTTCAATATTCGCATACAGTTTCTCGTTGTTTCGAACTGCTACTCTATTGTAAAAAATTAATTTTTCCTATTTATTTTATATTGATTCAACAAACGAAGAATTTCTAGTGCCTGCGAAACTTTTACGAAGTTCTTTTTTTCTTCTTTCGAAATTCTCTTATAGATTTATTTAGAAAACAAAACGAATAATTGAGACAACCTGATGAAATCAATAAACAAAGAAGGTTGGTCCTTCATTTGCAGCACAAAAAACAATTTACGAAAACAAACAAACAAAACCAAACTGGATTTATTTACATTGAAAGAAAAAAACATGGGAAACAAATATGGAAGAGTTTAATAACAAACACAATTTCAGACAAACTATTCAATCAAATAACATACAATGACAAAAAAACAAGATAATTCTCTCAGTTTTCTTTGTATATTCGTATTAAATTGTCACCGCTGATGTTATTGGCTTTGTTGGACTCAATAACTCTTTTTCTTGATCTGGACTTGGTTGATACAATTTATTTTTATTTATTGCATTCTAAAATCAAAATACATAGATTCATTTATCTTAAATTCTAAGATAAAAAATTAAATCTTACATTTCGATTATAGAGAAATAATTCCGTTACGATAACAATACATAGAATCGATAGAAATGCAACATTGATGTAAAGTAATTTAAGTTTTTGATGAAAATAATCACCTCGTGAAAGAATCAGACTAGCTCTTAACAATGCATGTCTTGTATCATTGTTAAGTTCAATTACCTACGGCAGAATAATATAATACTGAACGATAGAAATTAAAAGATCTTTTGTTTACTTGATCAATCCACATCATTGGAACAAAACGGAGTACAGCACGAGTACCCGTTGGTCTACAAAAAAAAAAAGAAAAAATGTCATACGAATTCGTCTGTGAATTCAAAATTTGCCCCATACTGTGTAGATCCATCGTCGGAGAGTGTAAGTCTATCGATCCAAGCATTAGTACTCAATTGAATACGCATTTGTGCTTTGATCGGTGTACCACTAATTGGTTCAAAATATATCGTCGATTCATGTTTATCAAAATTTGGTTTGAAATTCACATTAGTCGATGACGAATTATGACCATATAGATGTGGTTTTGTTAAGAAAACAGTTTCTTCAGGAATTTCAGCTGAAAAAAAAACATAAGTTCTAATTTATTACCGTACTTTTCGAATGAACTCTATTCTAAAGAATGAAAGATTGATATTCATCTAGAGATAGATTGAAAGTATGCGGCCACCAGTTGAAGCGAGAATTCATTTGCGTCCAATAACAATGAGTAAGGGGAACGATTGACTCCGGAATTTTCGGCCAGGAAGAAAACCATCGGATTCAAAATAGTTAATCATCTCGGTACTTTCCGTTGACTACAATGAATTCTTCACGATCTCATCCTCCAACGATTTTAAAATAATAATCTAGCACTTAGTTTAGTAGATCACACTGAAGTGTATCGTCGATTATGGTAAATCATCACAAATTTTGAAGCACTTAAATAAATGTGTTCTACAAAATAGAATGAAGTCAAGGATTCGCTTTTTCTATCATCTAGAAGTGTCAGAACTGCAGTCAATCTGCTATTCTACTCTCAATATAGAAGGTTGTGATTGGCGGTCTTAGTGTATTCCATAAATCCCAGAGTCAGATTTCTTCCCTTGGCAGCGATATCGACTAACCAGAAGAATTTATGTTCATTGGTCAGACAATTAAAAGATAGGAGCTACTTAAAAGAACATTCGCATAAATCTAGAAGTATGTATTTCGTTTCTGGTGAGCGTAATCATTAGTAACGAATATTCTTTGTTTTTATAGATTCTAAGGACTAAGAGGTGTATCTTTGAGTGACATAGTTTGACTTCGAAGTACGAATTTCTCTGATAATCTTTAAGCTCAATATAAAATAGAATAAGGAGTATCAAGTGGATGTGAATCATTCGTTAATCACTCGAGACATCTGTGACCACACTCACTCAAAATGAGCATCACTCGATTGAACGCAATGTTTTATCTATGACTTTTTTGTTGCATTTTGATTCTACCTACCGGATGAACATCTAGTTATATCAAGTCTATCAAGTTCTGGACAATGTTCATTCATTTGTGGACATTTCACATGATCAACTAATTTCAAAACATATTCATGTAATTGATGGAAACCAAATTTCGATACTGTTCTATTGTATCGAAGTTGTACAGGTCTACACAGAAATTCAATTCAATATCAGAAACATGTTACAACTGAACAATAGTTTATCTACAAACCTGCAGAAATCAGGTTGAAATACATTAATTACTTTTCGATTCGGTGGGTTACCCAATGGTGGAAATGTCAAACCATCTGTAAATTAGAGGAAATATTGCTAAATGTAACATTACACAAATTCAACACTCACCGAAAATAGTCGTTTGCCAGTCACTACTTGTTGTATTGAATGTTGTACTAAAAATGATGAAAGCAAAATTGGATACAATGGAAAACATCTTCATTTTACTATTCAGATGTAAAATTAATCATTTGTCCTTTCATTGTTAAATTATTGATACCATTATGAATTGTATAATTGAAACCATTTGTTCCATTGTACTAAATAGATAAAGATCGTTTGTTTTGTAAACGTATAAGTCGGTTCATTCTGGTTGGAAAAATTCAAATCAATAGAATAAGACTTGGCGATCGCAATTTATGTTCAAGATGTCAATGTTCTATACGTATTAGCTATGAAGTTCAACCATAGTACTGTAATTAATGTGTCACAACTTATCGATACCGATAATCTCTATTCGATTTTATAGAAACAACAATCTTCTCGAAAATCTTTTTAATATTGTCAAAATCACAATAGTGAACATCTAATATTTTCTCATTACTATAGTGAGAACGAAATTTGCATTAAGGATAACTTAATGTGAAAGAAAAATATCGAAGTAAGATCAAAAAGAAAATTTCATCCATATAAAAGTGAATCAACATAAAGTTTATTCAAGAATTATTGTTCTTACTCGATAAATAAAACCGTATCGATCTCGATTGGGTCCTTGCATTCGTGATGAAATAGCTGCAAATATTGGTGATATAAATCCTTCTAATTTATCGATGGCTTTTGAATAATTAAATGCATGATTGCCACCGAGCGCATAAAAAATAGAATCAGCAACACGACCATATTTCGTTCGAAACATCTAAAGCATATTCAGACGTTTGAAATTTTTATTCAAATGAAAATATGTTCGCTCAACTTACAACACGAAGTATATCAATAAAAGCACCTTCTTGATTAAGCAACGTTGTATTATAATTTCCATAACGTGTAAATAGACGTTCGACAGAGTAATGAATTTTCGTATTGTTTTCCAACCATTGTACATTATTTTTTTTAATAGCAACTCTAAAATTAAACATTTTAAAATTTTTGTTCTCTCTTCATCGTTATAGATACAAGGATAAAAGTTATTAAAAATAATCGATCAAACTGTAAGATTGCTATCGATCTATTCATAGTTTATCTGGATAGAAAATATTAAATATCATATGTACATGACATTGTCTCAAACTATCTAAGAATGTTAGTTTAGTAACTATTGAATCTCGTTCTATATGATACGAGCGAGCATTATGTCTTTCATTCAAGATAAAAAAATCGAAATCTTTCGTTCATAATGAACACATTTGTAACTTACTTGTAATGAAATGGATTAGTTTCACGAAATTCCATTAGTGGATTTTGCGTATCAGTCATTATATCCATATAATTAGTTATATCAAATAATCGATATGCACGTGTAGTTGTCACAGGTGGAACTATCCAACTATGGTTTCCATCAGACATAGGTGCTAAACGTGTTTTCTAAATCAAACAAAAATAAAATAAAATGAATGCTTATTCTTGTTTTATGTCAAATTTACTTACAGAAAGTATTTTCTCATGTATTTTATGTTTGAAAACAGGCCATAGGATTGCAAAAACATAGAAGATAGCAAATATGACCATGATAAGAAATATTTCGCATATGATACGAGCAGGAAATGGCCATATTCGAAATTTTTTTTTCGTTTGACTGATCCTATATGAATAGAAGAGAACAATTTAACAATTAGAGTCTATTCTATATGGCTATTAACTTACGGAGTTGTTGAAGGTGTTGTTGATTCTTCCATATTGATCAATATGAATATTCTACGAGTACGGGTAAAACAAAATGATTAGTTTGATACTTAAATGTACAGATTCATAAAAGAGGGAGGATACACATGCATTTTGATTAACGAATAGAAAATAGTTACTTTTCGTTCTATACATCAGAACATGTATCAATGTCACTAGGCATCATGAAAAATATCTGTTCTATCGATCTGAAGAATAATCTACAAATCGTACATTTGAAAGAAAACACGTTCGCTATCAATGTATATTATGTTCATACATTCAAGAATCCTAGTCCGATCAAGTGGAGATTGTGAAGGATAACGTTTTTGATAATCTTCTACACAGCTATGCTAATAAATATAGATTTCTTTCTTAAAATTACTACGTTTTACATTTTATACAATCATCAACCAACAATAATTAGAAAATAAACAAAGATATTCGATTCTTTTGTACACACGATATAATTCAACAGGTAAACAGTTTCATCCCAATACAAAGAAAGCAATATTTTCATATTGAGTATTTGTCAAATAATTATTTTACAATAATAACACATAATTATCAACAAGCAAATAAAATTTCTGGTGAACTACTAGAAAATCAATGACATCCATATTAATTATTATTTCTAATCTGCAAAAGAATCGATAGCAATTAACAACTACAAATGTAAGTTATTAACATGAAACATTGTTGAGAGAACAGGGGTGATTTTGACTAGCTGAATAATGCCCTATGACCGTATAAGGAAGCCACTTGAAATAGTATAAAGAATTGCAACCTTACGTTTAGTTTTAAATATTAAACATGAAAATATTATTTTACCGCACAATTTTCGATACATAACTACTAACCATGTACTCTTGTTTATTTTAATTCGAATTCTGTCATATAGATCGTAAAATAAAGAGAATTATTTTCTTCTGTTTCAACAGCTCCATCGTTGAATGAAGTTCAATATCTCGTATGATATTTGCTATTGAGTGTTTTCATTTTAATGAGAAGTTTATTCATATTCTTTTTTTTTCATCAGATTTAATACTTTGCTGTGAAACAATGTACTATCACTTGAGACCAATCTTGGCAAATAATTAGTATCTTGCTTGAAGTGAAACAGAATCAGTTGAATTGAGAGTTAAAAAGTGAATTATAAATTCTTCGTAATGAATTGAAGGTCTGTTTGACTGTTATGAGTCGTAACCCATTTCTCATATACTCGACATGATTGAAACCTATTTGTTGTTCGACATTTGAAAAAATTCTGTGTAACACATCTCATAAACTACTAGGGCAGTATCAATTTTTCTACTTACATATGGTAGATAAAAATGAACAACAATGATTTTCAAAACTTTTCCATGTTCATTCGATTTTACAAAGATTGAAATGTTAACATTGATAATCTGTCTTTCAATTTCACCCACTACTTTACAGCTGATGACAGACTACTTGTCTAACCTATTCATCTTTGTTTACAACAAACATGTGCATCATCAACAATGTATTAAATGAAAAATATCTCGAAAATAGTTCACATTCGCATATCTTATTATTTGACTGTATATTACAAATTGATCGGAATCTTCAAGACGATGTGTATTAGCTATTTTTAGTAATACTAATCAAATTAATTTACGTATTCCATGTTTAGTTCTTATTTTAAGATATAGTTATATTGACTTGATATACATTGCCAAGGAAGAAAACCTCCAAGTATTCAAAGATAAGATTAAAAATTGATAATCAAATAGTTCTTTTGATTTAATTATAATTCAGTATGATATTTACGACGCTAACCATAAAGAAAGTCTATTTATATTCGTATATCGATGGTGTACGAGATATGCAGACATCAATCTAATTCAATCATCCAATTTTTCTATTAGATTCTGTTTTGCGACAATGAAATTCCATAAAGTATTGCTTACATTAATATTGTTCATGATAAGTTGAATACAAAAGATCATACTGATCTCAAAACTATGTTTGACAATACTCAACCTTAAAATGTCTTGTTAATGGATAAGTACTAAGAAAACATCGTTAAGTGGACAGATACTTGCTTTTATATATATATATATACATAAGCAATATTAGAGTACCAAAAATAGTTCTATGAAAATGTCGATCATCTATCAAAAGCCATCGTCATATGATATAACACATACGTCAACAGCGTACATGGAAGTATTAACGAAAGACCTACGTATCACTCTCATTACTATTCTATGTAATGTACGACGTCAATGTTTTACAGATGAGAGCTTGAGAAAACGGTTTACTTGTATTTATTACTTCGAAGACAAACAGGAATAGAAAAATCGAGAACTAAAAACTGGGACAGTACGGTATATTGGTTTTTTCTTCTATAGATAATTATGAAAGATATATAACTAGTGATGGAAAGATACAGAAATTATTTGATGAATGATTCAGTTCTGATGTCTTTTTCTTGTTGTGTAAAAGTTAAGCTTGTGTCGATTTACTTCTAATGTATGTCAAAAAGAAAAACAATTATTGATGGTTATCTCTATGGTTAATCTAACTAAGTGTAGTATATCCAGAGTTTTTCTTTTATTATATTTGACTATATTGTATTTGCTGTGAAACTAAAAGAAAATACTAAAGGTAAGATTGACATTTTTTTCTACCGAAGAATGATAAGATACAAAAAAAAAGTATACTTATTGGAGAACGATATATTATCATTGGCATCCATGAAAATGTGAATAGAGTTCAATCGTCGTCTGTCTAACATTTGACACTGAATAGTTTGATTTACGACGACGATACTCATGTATATATAGCTACTTGGAAATCGATGAGATTAGTTTTTTTTTCTTCTAATTATGCTTTTCAAAAAAAAAAGAAAGAAAGGGAAAATGATAATTTTATTTGCAAGATTATGTACTAATTGTATCGGTTAGAATAATCTAGAATACGTATTTCTCTATGAAACACAACATTTTCCATTGTCTGTAGCTTTCTAAGATCAAAATACAGAATTTTTTTTAAAGAAGCAAAAGTCCAAGTATTTCTATCATGGTATCATATGTACACATTCAGTTTACTTTTGTTGAACACATTATTATTTTCTATTAGCATTTTGGCTTAAAAATTTTTTTATGAATGTGTAATAAATGAGTGAGAAAAATATGCCACATGAATTAAATAGAGTAAAAAACATGTTTTTTTTTATATAAATTACTATTTATGGATGGTAGTTTATTAAAAATGTACTACAAAACAATTTAGAATGATAATAAGACTTCTATATCACGATAAAATGTCGTAAATAATAAATCACGACGTACTGTCAGCTGGCTAAATGTCACGTTAATGCAGCCATAATAAATATTTATTAACGTATCTGATTATATTGTACGCGATTAACGAAGTTGATGAGAAAAACATAAGTATTGTAGTATGAGATCTTTTTTTCCATCAAACTAATTGAACGACTACCGATGAGGTCATTTGCGATAATTAAAATTCACAATTGCAATTATTCTTTCTACGTTAGCAACCATCGTGTATGAATAAACAATTTTATGTTCTTGACTAGTTCTTGATACGTTAGTCAATAGAATATGCATTCTTTCGTTGTAGTCTACGTATTTTATTTTATCATTTAGTGTTGATATTTGTCTTTTCAATAAACATTATCGATTAGCAGTATTTTTTTCAATCAAGAACCTATCAAATGTTTGACATGATGTAAACAGTCTTCATCTCACTAAGACTTGCGTAGAGTAAAAATAAATATTGATTTTTTTTTGTCGTTGCGCCATTCATTGCTATTTATTGCCGAGAATGATATTCTACTTGGCTTAAATATGATTCTAAAAGTAAATACATAAAATAATTTTATTTAATTAGAATTATATCATTTCCTATTACTTGTTCGATATAGTCATGTGCGTATTAATCAATTGTACTTACCTATGAATATTGTAGGGAAATTTCTTTTTAATTCAAAACAGTTCCTATTTAAATAAGATAAAATATTTCTCGTACAATGAAATATCTCCGAAATATATAAAGTTATCAAGAAAAAATAAGTATTCATAATTTAGTATCGTTTCAATTTGAAAGTTGAATATCTTTTTCTGTAGTTCATCTCTGTTCTTGACAAGTAGGATTCCAATGCATATAGACACTTGAAGTCTCACTTGTTCTTATGAAAATCATGACACTTTCGATAATATTTAATCAACGGTGACAAACTATACATGCGAAATAATCGGAGAGAAATTCGATCTATTCTATCAAGATTAAGTTCAACGAGTTTTTCAGAAGTATCATATTTATTCGTATTACATAATACTGTGACCGTGACCTAAGCTTGTTTAGATTTACGAATCATGACAACGCATATGTAGATGATGCTTCAAGCAGAAATATGCTGTCAATTGAGTCAGTGCAAGAGAATTTCTGCTTCTTATCAATGAATATGATTTACAAAATGATTTGCATACTTCTTTGTTACTTCGAAAAATGTCAATTACCATGTCAATGCTAAGTATCATTTACGAAAAGAAAAAGATATGCATTACTCCATTTACGAATAATAGAAAGACAAAACTACATTTGTCTCGTCATTTATGAAGCACTCATGTGAATCAAGCGATGAATGATATTATATAATTGCAAAAGGTTACTCGGTAATCTTCATTCTAGTCAAAGATTTCTAGAGAAATTCTTGACAATGTGTTTACGAGTATTACTGATGCATTAATAATAAATATATTTTTTATAGACTATTCCAAAATTCGTCTAGACAAATAGTTAATGTCAATAAATTGTTTGAATTCAAGTTTTAATTTCGTACTTCATTTCATAAGTTCATACGAATGCGTAGGAATCAAAGAACATAAAACATCGTTCTATTAACACGTCTAAAGAAAAATAATTTGATGTTTTCATGAAAATTTTTTATTTGTATTGAACTCAAATTTTTTACAAATCCGTATGATGTTCACTAAGGTGTTAAGTAAGTAAATCATTATGGAAGACGATAGGCAATGGTCGAGAGTAGATATTTAAATGAAAAATTCATCAGACCATATTTAAGAGAAATATGTTTGAAATTTTCAATTAATAATTTAGAAGAAACTTACATCAGATGATAGACACATGTTACAGAAGATGACAAGGTGTGAAAACGTCTATTATTTTTTAATAACAATATCATCACTATATAATTAAACGTATCCTAAACCGTTGTAATACATTGTAGATTGAATATAAATCGTGAGCATTCGATTATGATCAACCTTGGTTAGAGTTTTTATTGTACACTGTTCAGTCTTTTACGAAACAGTTGAAATGAAGTTGTCATCGATTTTAGATAGTCAATATTTTGTCAAAATTCAATTGATAGTTTTTTCTTCATGACAAATAATTATTCATGTTTCATAATGAGTAAAACAATTCCTTGTGAAATATTTGAAAACCTACAGAGAAAAATTTCGTACAATCTTATATTTTAAATCCTATACGAGTTACTTCATGAAAATTCATCGAAGGTACTTCAAGCACACCATGTAAATTAATCTCATTAGAAACATGATGATTCGTATTGTATCGCTTCGAAAGCGAACAAACGTTTAAATATACTCCTGCGGCAATTTAACCGAATACATGTTATTTCTAATAAAAACCAAGATTCTATACGAATTTCTATATACGGAGAAAGTTTTCAAAAACTTTTTTTCTCATAAACATTTGATCAGAATAAATTTTGTTCTCTTCGAGTATTATTTCAAAAAAAAATACATGCCTGATTTTCTGACGCATCCACTTAGGTCAATTCATTTTACGACGACATGCATCGTTTAAACTCTATCGCTATGATCATTCGTATAGAATGACGATGCAATGATAACCGATAGTATTAACCGTACTCCAGATACTATTGATAAGTATCTTAGAATTCATGGATGACATATAAAGAAATAAGTACGAAAAAGAAAATAAAACCCATCATACGCCATCATACACCTATATCTACCAGCATATTATGAATTCCACGAATATGTTCATATTGCCTGTAGATATCTGAATAACATAAAGATATAACTAGATCACTAGAATGTTTTCATAGAATATGAGTTACTTGTGTCGTTCATTTAACACACATGACTTTTGATTCAATCTGAAATAACATTGAACTGATTCCATTATCCGAAAAAATAATTATACTGATGAATAAGTTAAAGATAACAATTGTCTCCTTCAAAGTCTTAATGAGTGCCTTGAGAGTTATTATAGTTTTCATTAAATTTCTTATCTTACTAATTGATTTTCAATTGTAAATATACGTGCGAAAAATAGGAGTGTCTACATCAAATGGATTTTTACTCTGTTATCATTCGCTCGCAAACACAAGGAAAACGAGCTTTATAATTTCCAATTCAAAACTTCAAAATCTAACATATTGTCATGTTCATAGTCAATCTTTCATCTCGCACAAATCACCTGATAGATTCTATGTTATTTATAGTTTTTTATTAATATTCTATAACAGCAATAGATTTTAAGACCAATTTTTCAAAATACAAAAATTCAGCAATCTTGAACGAAAACTATCTATGGTCTGATTTTAAATGCAACCTTACAAGCCAATTCATATTTGAGGCGCTCTATGTATATCAAATATTGTCTATTTATCTATACAACAGAAGATAATTTGATAATGGATTGTTCGAGATTTCTTCACTCTATTCAGGTTATTGGTTCGATCATCTTAATCATTACATTTATATTCTTTTTCATACTTCTATGGCAAACGGACTGCTTGTTTAGTCAAGATTCATCATATAATATTAATGGTTATGAATGTGTATGGTAGAAAATAAATGATAAAGTTGTAGCCAATCGTCTTTATACAAAACATCGATAGTACGATGTCTTGTCTTGGATTATTTTTTGCGAAATATGAAGATTTGATTGGAACGTCAAAAGAAAAGTTAACTGCGCACATTTTATCTGGTATGTTTTGCTTTGTGTTTTGAGAAAAATACAACATAGTATCATGGAGCTCTGACTCGTTTAGCTTTTCTAAGAAGTTTCGCAAAGGGTAATTAGCTATTTCTTTCGTCTTGCAGAACTTCTCAAATCTTGTGATGACATAAGCATACATAATGTAAAGTTCTGCGAGACATTATTAATAGTGCGAGACAATGCCGTTTATTTTTACATTTAGAATGATCGATTATCTTAATTGATGAATTGGCAGAAAAAAAAGAAGTATTTCAATATGAAATTGACATGACTTACCTTTCCAAAAACGAACTCAGTATCCGATAGTTACTTAACTGTTTTGTTTCTCTCGTCTACAAAATCAATTATCAGATTATTGAGTCATAGAATTCAATTCTTCCGTTGAAATCTTCTTATATAGATCATACATGTAAGAATAAATTGACATTCGATTATTTATTATCGTCTGTATTTCGCTTCTTTTTTCTTGTCATGTAAATAGAGGGGGATGCGCGGTTAGTTTCTATAACATAATGTTTAAGATGACATTTTTTTCTTATTAAGAATTTAGCTCCCTGTGGATTATCTATATCGAGCATTAGATAAAGTCTAGAAATAGATGCATTCAAACTTGATACGAATCGTTTCTAGAAGTTGAATCATTCGTCGTATTGAAAAATGCACTTGATGGTTACATACTCGGATTTCGTTCTTTCTAATCGAAGATTTTTATATCTATGTTGAATGTACTAAATGAAGTGTATTTGTTTGAAATTCAATCGGATAGAATAATAAAAACAAATAATTGTTGCTCATTTTTGACCTATTCCAAAATCTTTGTTTTGTACTCTTATGACCTTCAACTATACAGCAAGAATAAGAACTGCTTATATAGTTGAGAAAAACAATCCACAGGAAACTAGATCGTTAATAGAGAAAAAATGTTATCGTTGACATCATGTTCTAAGCATTGGAATATTCGTATTTCTAAATGAATCTTTACGTAGAGAATCGAATATCAACAAAAGAAAAATTAATAAAAGACTATATGATTGATATTTGACAACTTACATAGATGCTAATCAAATAGTTAAAATTTATAATTCATTAAACAAAAATAACATAATTATAGAAACTTTTTTTTTATTGAACAAAATAAATGCTTGATTGACATTTGCTATCTGACTTTGACAAAAAAGAAAACTTATTTCAATAGTCAACATCATATGGATCATTATTCTGTTGATGATTGAAACAATACGAATGATCTAAATAATTAGGATAGAAGCCGAATATACTTTTTCTATTACCAAGGACAAATTTTTTCTTAATGATCTTTCCTGTTCCGCAATCTGTTACAATGAATTTCTTCTACACGTGCTATTTTACCTTGACCGGTTAATAATGCTATGTCTCGATCGATAGATGTTATTTTTCATCAGCCATTCAGAATTCTTTCTTTGGATCATATCGTATATTCATTTCTATGCACAACTGTTTAGAAACATTGATTAAATTTACGAAAATACTACTAATATATCTTATTTCGTTTGAATATCATCTTGTCTTATTGACATTGCAATATGATGAAATAATTTCTTGACCAATAAATAGATTTGAAGAATCAGTAGAAGAACATTGTAACATTAGAAAATATAAACTAAGAAGAAAACTTTAACTTATCAATTTGCTGCATGTTATAGGAATGTTGTTCCTTTTATCAAGCACATCATTTCTTACCATCGTTCATTGAAATTCACGAGTAGCAATCATGACGATGTAAGTTTGATTAGTAGATTCTTATCTCTGTTACAGTATCTTATGAAAAAAAGATCTATATGAAGAAGCTTTTATAGAAATCAGTATTGATTGAAAGATTCACGAAATAAATCTTATTCGATGAAGAATTATGTTTTAGTGATTAATATGTTCTGCACTTCACATATCATTCAAAGTAGATCTATGGATTCGATGTAAACAAGTCAAAAACTTCTAAGACTTTATCTGTCACTATTACATTTTCTCACATGACAATGTAAAAAGAAAATATGTCTAACTAATCTTGAAAAGTTCTTTCATTTCTATCGTCAATTAGACTTGTTGACAGAATAAATCAAAAATAAAAATTCATTAACTTATTATTAACATCTCGATATTGTAACACGTTGATCTTTTTTTCGATTGCTAAGAAAAATTTTGCCATTAACATATCATCAATTGAATATGAGAATATTTTCCAACTTGCTAGTTGCTCATTGAATGCATCCGGTGAATATATACATATATATCCATCTATTGTACATTAATATTTTTAGTCACTCCCTCTCTCGTTATTATATTTACCAAAGCTATAATAATTCTCTTTTCTACTCTCCTTCTTTCTGAATATATGTATACATCATAGTGTTCTCTTTTTTTTTCTGCGGTTTTCTTTTATCATCAGGCCTAAACCGATATCAGTTAGAGAAAAAAAGTCGTTCTTTTCTCTAGAACACACAACACAAGAAAGATAATGAGGTTGTAGAGTGATGCATAGCAATAAACGACGTCAATAACCAATAGATACCTCCTTCTTTTTATTTTTTTACTAATACAAGGACAGAACAGACAAATTGTTTGTTCATATTGCTTAACGCATAGCCTTTAAGTGAAATGGAAGAACAACAAGCATTACAAATCATTTGTCTCCAAACTTCTCTAACACAATATCATTACCAATCTTATCCGATTCTAAAACACTATTTTCTTGAACTTATCCGCCGTAGTATCAGATCTTCGATACCTACAAATAATATTCTCTTCAATGATCTACGTGCTCAACATCCTACACTTGTTATTCTTCCAGAATGTACAGGTTCATGGTTATATTTAATGTGTGTACCAATGTCAGACTATTTACGTCGGTATTTTTTCAATAATCATAATACAAAATACAATCGTCATATACTATTTATATGTTATACATTGTTAACTCATATTCGTGTATTTATCAAAGAACTTTATCAAAATTATCATTCCGAATTGACATGGTTGGGTTTAATTAAACGTTCCTGGTTTACTCTCTTTGCCAATCAAACTAATTTAATCTATAAAAAATTATTTAGTGAACTAGCTTGTGAAACAAATTGTACTATTGTTGCTGGTTCAACTTTTATTCATGAAAATTTGAATAAAAACTATTTTTATAATATATCATATGTTTTTGAACCAAAAAATGGTTCTATTTGTCTTCAATCCGGTAAACAATATCCTGTTTATGATGAAGCAAGTTTTATTGATTGTTATCAAAGACAACCAACCATCTATTCCATTCCAAATACAAATATTGATATCGGTGTAGTTATATGTGCTGATAGTTGGATGCCACAAATCTATGAACAATATAGTAAAATCGAATTCAATTCGAAACGACGTTTTTTATTTATAATCATTGCTTTAAATATTGGTGAATGGAATATATCATGGCCAGGCTATGATCGTAATCATCGTACACCAGAAGATGTAAATATTGAACATGTCAATACATATTCATTATCGAATGCATGGTTTCACTATGCTGTTAAACGTGGAATTCGTATGTTAGAAGAACGACATGATCTTATGGGTTATGGTGTTGTTTGTTGTCACGGTATACTAAATATAATGAATGATATTCAAGCTCAAGGTGAAAGTATGATTGTATTAAAATGTTCTAAGATCGAACCGGAAATTTCATTTGAAGCTAAAACATATACTAATGAAAATGTATTAAAATGTGAATTTTAATTTTATTCTTTTATTTTTGCTCTAGATTGTTTCTCTAATTTTCATTTTTTCATTTTTCAATTTCAATGAATCGGTAACGTAACACACACATACACACACACACACACACATACACAAAAACTAAAAATGAATAAAGAATTATTAATCTATATTGGATCGCAGTTGATACACATACGAATGTATCCATTATTTGATATGTGTCATTATTTATTAACTGCATTACAAGTACGAGACGATATACAACAACACCAAGCAGGTTAGAAATCCTTTCGTTTTTGTGAGGAATGTATACAATGATTGTGTGGGAATTTACTATGTTCAAATAAGTACATTGAGTTTGACGGTCGGTACATATTCTGTAATATACTTTAACCGTTAATGTTATCGATCGTCCATATGGTAGTCCTAACTTATTACATAATGCCATAGTAGAAAGCTTCATACTAATGCGTATAATATAGAGCAAAATCCGCATACAATAGAACTAGTAGATCGATAAAAGCTATAGATAACTATCATTAGGAAATAATTGATCATTTTTAGAATACGTCGAATATAAGAAAAACATTGAGCTTATCGTTCTCTATATGTCTGTTATAATTAACTGTAAATGATGATTTCCCTTTTCTTTTTTCGATACGCAAAGATGAGGATATTGCACAAGGACGTATAAATGTGTCAATAGCATCATTATATTATTTCGAAGCAAGAAATCGAATGTGGATTCATTTCAACAAGTTTTTTCACACTAGTAGCCGATTGTGATCAAATTTGATCTGATTTGACAATAACAAGAACGTAGGATATATACATTTTTTTGAATTTTCATCTCGGATAGAAAGGGAACAAAAAAAGAATACCAAATATTTCTATAACACAAGGATATATCTTGATTGAGGGCAATACAAAAAGTGATTGTTACACTTTGAATAATAAGTTTAGTTGAAATTAAGAAACCGTATTAACAATGCTTACCATGGCACAATAAAGGTGAGTTTGAAACTTCTTTTAAAACTAGAATTCACATGGAATAAACTTGTACAGTTTGTTGATTATGATGAATACGTTTAGGAAATTATTCGATATGACAATTTGCTTCATATACATTCAAGATGTTCAATTTCAAGTAGAAAGAATTTGGACTTATTTTATTGCGTCGTATTTATTCGAGCTATAGGATAGAATCTATTTTACATATCGGATAGAAAAATATCAAAGTATATTGAAGCGAAATAAATGATAGACAATCGAAATTCGACTTGCCATGTGTTATCATATGCTCTAACAAAGCACACATGCCAATCTAAGCCTCTAGCAAGAAAATAAAAGTTCTTACTGTTAATCTATGTTCAAAGAATCGTTAACATTTGTCGTTTTTTATCTATGCAATTTAGCCACACAAAATTTTACCCGTCGTCATCCCTTATCATGTTGGGTATCAACAATGTTACTCTGTTTTTCCGGTTCAATTTTGACGAACTTTTTACTTGGCGAAAGTCCAATAAAAGATTTTCTTCATCATCAACATCTTCTATTGGCGACTGTCTGTTGGTATTTTGTATTTTATTTCCCGTTTGATTTCGTTTCGTTTCTCTTACGATTTATACCGTTTCGTCTTGTTATTGGTGTTGGAAAAGAAATTCAACGAACAAAAAAAGTTTACGATGGTGTTCGTTTAACATGGAATCTCTATCCTGACGGCTATATTGTCGTTATACTTATTGGAGCTATTAGAGGTAGAAAGATGAATTAAACATATAATTACTACGATAGTCACATTTCATTCAGGTTGTGGTGAGTCGATCATGTCATCGATCGATCGTTTTATTCGTGGTGTGTGGTTACCAGCACAACATGAATTTCTTTTCCCGTCATTGTAAGTTTTATTTGCTAGTGAACTTAACTCTTCTAGAGTTTACGAATCAATATGTATATTTCGATAGATCGTTCCTTGACATAACTATTAAATCTGTCGAATATGACAAATTAGCTTTACACTATAAGGTGAAACATGTAACGAATCTAAACATGACATCAAGAATGATTTACGATTTGTAGAATTTTCTCTGAAGAGTATTCAAAATTTATTTATTCTAATCAGATCTGAATGAAAATTAGACCATGTTACTGTATCTTTATCATTAAAATGAATGTAATTCAAAAGAAAAATCGTTCACTAGATAAACGTATTTATATGTTTCTTACACAACAATTTTTTCTAGTCTGTTTCATTTTCTTCGAATATCTTCTTGAAGAATGTCTCGTACTATAAAACAGTAGGTGCTTGTTTCGTTGAAAAATCAAGTTGTTATAGATAAGCCAGTAATAAGAATATAGAAGCTATCCGATAGTTTCAAGATTGTGTGGAGAGACAGTGAATAACATTTCTCTCCGTCAGACTACTGAATAGTAATATTACTTTCTGACTAGAAATTATTTCAGTTAACTTATGTTTAAAGAAATGACATGTGCTGTGTAAGATTCCATTTTCGTTTTGGTGGAAGCCTACTGGGCACTGTTCTAAGAAGTCGCACGAAATTCATTTGCGTATATGAATCAGCAATTAAATGAATAGTTTAGTATCTACTTGTGAGACAGTTGTAGAAGCATAAACTCAAGTCTCGTTGAATATAGATTCTAGTTTTCTACATGAAATTTGACACGTTTTTTCTTCGAAACATTTCTCATAGAAACACAAATTCTATGATATTGAACTGTTAGAAGACGATCACCTTTTAATCCTATGATGTAAACACATTTCAGGTAAGCGTGCACTGATTAAGAATAATAATGAAAAGAAAGTTTCGTTTACTAATGAGTAATTAGAAAATGGACTATATTTTACAGCTAAAATAGTTCAGTTATTGTAAATCAATGAAAAGAAAAATAGTTTCGATTTCGAGTAGTCGTTTCTAATGATATAAATTTAAATCTTAGATCATCTTCAATTTGTACATGTGAAATACGATTCATAGAAGCATTCTTCGACTTGTTTAAACTTTCTTTCAAATGTTAGCATACTGCTTCTTTTTTTTTTATGAGTTTGCAAAATTGTTTTCTGATGTACACCTTCTTTTTGTTCTAAAAATGTTTTTTTTATTTTAGTACTACTAAAGCATGCTTTTTCTCTTCATTGATATTCTTATTATATCGTATGCAATTGATACACTTCGACTTTGAATTAATCTATTTATGTGTTGCTTCAATATTTATCTATGTACGAATAATAACATTATTTTTCAAACAATACGATCCGTTTTTACCATTTGAAAATCTTTCATCTGGATTATTATTTAATAGTTGGATAGACACAATTGTAAGTTTGGTTGTTGATTCGAAAAATACAGATTTACTTTATTCGTTTTCAATTTTCTTTTTAGTCTGAAGCATATCGACGTGCAACAAGTACAAGTTTTCTAAGTACACAACAAGCTTTAACATCATCAAATAGCCTTTCACCATCACTTACTGCTGCAACATTAATGAATTCGAAGAAAGACGGCATGAATAGTGATGGACAAATGAAAGGATTTGATGGAAAAAAACGGGATTAATAGGTTTTGTTTTTAAATATATTTATATTTATACATATTTGTTTTGTTTACAATGCAAAAAAAAAAAAGAATCTCGTCCTTTCTTAGATTTAGTTATTTTACCTTTTACTTCTTATAATCTCAATGCAGCATATTTGAACGTCATTAAAATAAATAAAGAAAGAAGAATAAAATGATGCCAATTTATGTTCCACATAATCGAACTATATATTTCTTTGTCTATTCATTCTGATACGAGGTTTAATATGTAGCGTATTCAAATATGAATTCTATTAGTAGATTCCTACGCGTAAAGCTAATTGAAAGTCAAAATAAAAAAAAAAACACAGTGAAAAACATGTTCATTGATGAAATGGAAAGAAGAAAATTATGTTTAAGAAAAAAAAACATACATTCGTGTGTTAATAATTTTGATGGATAAGGACTAGTAGAAAGTTCTTTAAATGACTTCTGCCATTAGCAATTGACCTTACGACTACAGATATTACATATGTTTTAAAGAAAAAACTCGAAAATTGATTCGAATTCATGCTCAGACACTTAATTGATTTTGAGACAGTTGAATAAACTTGTTGTAAATGAATTACTTCTTCTATGTGGAAGATTTCATATGTTAATGAGATTCTGTTCAAAACTAACTACATCAGTTATGTAGGCTCGAGTATATTATGAATAGCATAATATAAAGAGTTCATCTATAATTTTACTTATTGTCGTATCGATATTAAGAGAGAATGGTTAAATTTGAAATGGAACCTTTCGTTACAGATAGATCTTGACCAAAGTAAATTCTTGCGTCAGCTTGTTGTCGTTTGATTCGAATTCTATTTTGTTAGTTCGTGTGACTCATATATATACATATATATAAGAATGACATTCAAATATCATTGATCAATTTGATACTGGTGACCTATATATGAGACTAGAAACTGTTTTCAAGATATTTATACTTCATATTGATCAATTTAATATGAATTATCTTGAATCTAAAACGAATCTATTAACTTCTATGTTGTATGGTTTAAACGTTCTTACATTCAAGCTCTATAATATTTGAATGATTAATAAGTTTTCCAATTAGTAAAGATTGTCGTTTTTTGACACTAGGATTGTTTAATTATATAATTAAATTGATAATTGTTTCAATTTACTGATTATTTGTTAATGGTTATTTGAAAGAATATCAAAATTCGATTTTGTTTTGATTAAAGCATCAATGATTGATCATAAGCATACGAATGTATGTTATAAGTTAAAGTCAAATTTCATATTGAATCAGTACTTGATACTATGCACTTTTCATATCGATTATTTTTCATTAATAAAAAAGAGAATTTTTGCTTTTGTAACTTCTAAACAGTATTTGACAATCTTTTATTTTCAGTCTTCAAATTCAAATAACTTTACTCTTAAGTTTTCGATTTTTGTTAGAAATTACTTGATCATGATTTCATTTTATTTATGATAATATAATCTAAGTACACCATTCAAATTCTAACATCTGATATGGAGAATTAAGATTAAAAAGTGTTTTCTACTTTGAAAAAAAGATATTTCAGGTGTTGTTCGAAGAATCAGATTATCTAAAGAAGCACGATATACAGTAGAGAAATTAATTTCGATTCGATACTATCGAAAATCATACGAATCATATTCAACTACAAAGATTTATCTATCATGATCGGCTTCAGGTGAAATGAATTTTCAGACATTAGTACAATAGATGAGATTTCGCTGTTTTAAAATAGTAACGAGCGAAAATAACTGAAACTGTAGCAATAAATCTATTCTTAGATAGCCTCACATCCTACGGACAACATCATACAACGACTCCTCAATATTTCTATGATGAAAATAAGTTTATCGAATTCATATTATGTATCTAATCTTGAAATTGACAAACTACATTTCAAAATGGTCAATATGTTCTGTATATGAATGTATTTGCACTAGAAAATGTTGTACATTGAATTATGATGAATAATTTATTAAACTATCCGTATGACAACTAATATAGACAGAAGCATGTCTACTTTTTTAAACTATAAGTAAATTTTTAGAAAATGAAAAGTCAACGGTCTGGATGAGGAATACAGTGTACTTTTTTAATCAACAACCAAACCCGTCCAGTGAAATTCCAAGTTTCGAATTGGAATTGGAACTGGTACACCCATATTGAAGATAGATGTATTGATTTTTTTTGTTTGCTGCTTTATCTTGTCTTTCCACTTGAGTGGATCGAGATTCGTGTCTGAATCACCGAGAAATCAATAGAACACGCTCGTTTAAAAATTGACACTCCGATGGACCGAGAGGTATCCACTTGGATATCGAACTATGTCTCTATACTACAACGCAAACAGACATTTTCTATGCACATGAATGTATACTGCATCTGGTTGTGAACAAGACGAATGTGTAGTCCCTTTTTAGATACAGCGTGCCAGTTAAAGTGGGCCTAATAATTCGGAAAAGAAAAGAGAATCGAAAGTCGAAAGACCATCGAGTCGATTGGAGACACCGTTTAGTAGGCTATCACAACTCCTTTGTGCTTTTGGTAAACATAAGAAGTAAGCGGTAGTCCATCGGTTGTGTGTATGCGTCAAAATGCACTAACATGTTTCACTTGTTAACAATGAAATACAAAACAAGTCGAGTGACAATTCATTATATACAGCGAAGCGAATTCCTATTGTATTTGCAAAAAGCAAGAAACTCACGCAATCATGTGAGTGTGTGTCATAATAGTGCAACTGTCTGACGCAAGTCAATGAAAAAAATCTATCAAGACAATTGTTACTAGGTAATAATCTGCAATTTCGTATGCAAATAAAATAAATAAATAATTACATTATATATGCACTTGTTGCAGATAGTATTTTTCGTTTGTATTGCAAATTAAACGAATAATAAAAAAGATAAAAATAAATGATAGGGCATGAGTGTAAGAGTGAATCCAAAAAAATAGAAATGTCATATGCGCTATCACACTCGAAGTATGTCACAATGCTAATCAAAATGAATTTAGTGATATTGGTATGTGGCTAAAAGAAACTGACTTTACTGATATGACATATTCTTGTGTTAATAGTCATTTTTTTCAGAGTGACTAATATCATTCATTAGTAGTGGAAAACAAAATACGATTATAAAGCTATGAGTCAAATTAGACAAGAAACTAAGTTCAGTAGTAGTAAAAACATATCTATATACTGTACAAGATGAGTCGATAATCACTAGATAGATCTATTCGTGGCTGCAACGTAGGGTAAAACGAATATGCATGCATGCTGTTTATTCATCGAACTTTTTATGCGCCCGACTGAAACATAGCAACAAAAAAATGTGAGCATCCACTAATCGAAAAATAATGTTTGTTTGTGCACAAAATGTCATCTTTAAGTATTTAGGTGTATCGGAAATGGGTGGCCAATTGTCACAAAGGATTACAAAACCTTCACAGAACTGATTTCAATTAGTAACAAATCACTTTATAAATCGAATATAAAGATTAATTGTTTGGACTTTGATAGACGAGGAATCAGTTTATGAATATCATACGTATGAATTCTACAAAGATAGTTACCATCATGCCCGTCGAAAACAACAACGAAACATCTATTCGAATTTTATTCAGCTATAGATGTTTACTGCATGTTTCATTCAAACATGTTCTCTATGGATGTTCTTGATAGTTAAAAATATTTGTGATCAGTAGGTGGCTGTATATGTATGATAATGATTACAATGTAACAGAAGTCAGTCTTCTACTAGCAGAGATTTTAGGAAACAAAGTTCAATGCCTATTTAAACCAACATAGTTGGTTCTATATGATGGATTTGAATACAATATATCTTGCACATCACTGCTAATTGTGTTCGTTCGCTAGAAACCTTAAAAGTTCGAAGACGATAATTGAGACAGAAGATCTGGTTTGAAAAAATTAGTCGAAATAAATGAGTGGATACTCTTTGAAATGCATGTTCCATGTATTGGATAATCATGTATCATTAATTTTTAAGATCTAAAATGCTGTATTCATTTCACTTATTTTCATTAGAAACAAGCAAAAAGATCGTGAAACAAAAAAACCGAAGGTGTTGTAACGCATCGGATAATATTAGACTCAATGCAATTTAACACCTGTTCTCGGTCCAAGTCTGTATTTAATATCCGTTCTGTGACTGTAATATGTTGTAGTGGTTATTCACAAACTGATTCCAATGATGTTATAATTGTTTTCTATATGTACTCCGGCAAGTGCTGCCGTCATCATGCTACTAGTTCATAGCTACGGCAGCTTGTAACTCATCTGAATATTAAATTGACTTCTCGATAACAGTTTTCTTCTTCGATTCTGTCGATATTATACGTGATGATTAAAAATAATCAAAATTTTCAGGAATTTAACTGAAAACATGACATAAGAGCAACAGTTGCCATTAGTGAGATGTCACGAATAATCTGATTTAACATTCTTGCATGGATTAACATTGAAGTTACGAACCTACGTAGAAAACGGCAACACATTGCAAAGCATTATTAAATCGAAACTTCTCATCCATGTTCCATACGCCTGTTATAATGTGTCGATGATTACGATGGGTACATTTCATGATTGATCAAACATTAATAAACATATCAAAGGTTAGTTTAATGTCTGATAACTAATAACAATGTGCATATCAGTTTTTTTTTGTGTTGTAATCAAAATATATCTGATCTTAACTTATTGTTACGATTGCTTAAGAATTCCTTTTACATAGAAACAACAGGCATATACATATATATGTATATCAGACATTTTTTTCCGATTGAGGAGAGTTATTGTCATTTATTTTCAAGTAATATTTCTCTTTCTAAGTAATTTGACTTTTTAATTTAATTGTAACTTGATTTTTCCAACGACACTACCATCCTTCTTGAGAAACGTTTCGAAAAAGAATTTGTTTTACATTTTTATATAGTTTTTTTCTTTTATTTACTAGTGACACGGATAAGACGGGAGTAATCTGGTACGATAAGGTGAATTTTCATCGTCCTTAGCACTATTACATAAAAGAAAAAGACTATATATATATATACAGATTCTATTTCGAATAATTATCTCAAGAAGGATGATATTTTAGCGAACGAAGCATCAAATTAAAATCAGATTGAAATGTCATCAACCTTCGTCAATTGAAAACTTTCATTATACGTGTCCGTAAACAAGATCGAAACAAATGCTATGGGGGCTTGGCACACCCAAAACATTTTCTCTTCAATATCAGTGTTCGTTGTTTTCGGTTTTTTCTTGCTAGTGAGTGGAAATACTTCCTGCATGATTAAAGTTGAGAATGAGTAGATCTCTCTATCTCTCACAATTTCACTTCTTATAAACTGATATCATGAAATAGCAAATTCTTACGCAATAGTCTGGTTTTGTTCTGCAATAATATTGATGATTGTATTATGACAGTTATATTTTTTCTATTCTTGTATAAAAATCGAGTGAGTATTTCAATAAGTGCAGACGGGGTAATTGAGTAAATTGATATTGCTATTTCACATAAAGATGACTATCGTTTTAGAGAGTAATGAAAAGTAGTCAATAGTTTAGTATTGTGCTATATGAAGATAATATAAAATTAACGATGAATTCTATTTTTCCTAATTTTAACTTTCAAGGCACACTTCAAGGTGAATATGGCTTTGATGATATCGTATCGGTCAAAACTTTACCAGGTGGTTATTGTGAAAAAGAAACTTGATTAGTTTATCTTGAGTCTAATCGAATATATGTGGTCAAAATAATTCATTATACAGCCAGTGTCGATCGTCTCAGAACGATTCTCTCTTTTCAAAATTATCTTCATTCGAATCTAAATTATCCGTGCTCACTGATCGTGTCCACGTTGACTGCAGAACTTGTTGTTCAACTGTGCGATGATTGCGATCTTTTCGTTCGAACATGTCTAAATAGTCATGTTTCATCTTTGTGCGAACTAGACGAATCCTATTTAATGAAAATGGGCAACTTACTTGAACAATGGCTCCTAGCATCGCTAACTTTTATGTCCGTTCTACCCGCCAGAAATACAGAGAAACGAGAACTCACAGGCCAATGGTGGCTAGAACCATTCGATCGCATTTCTCTTTGTAAATATCTCGGAAAAGCTGATATTGACTATCTTCGTTTGATACTGTCTGAATGTCGAGATGAATTAAACAGAAAAGTCGATGAATTAGAACAGGTCTAATTCACAATGATTTTCAAGCAAGCAATACACTTTACACTGATGATGACCGTCAAGTTTACTTGATTGATTTTGATGAAGCCTGCTATATGCTCCTTTGATTGTTGATTTGGCTACAGCTCTGTTTCTCTTCCTCACTAATGCTATTGATAATGACAAAAAACTAAGTACATTTCTCAAATCTTATTAAAGACTAATTCAATTAAATAGACATGAAATTGAACTTCTTGATGTTGTTGCTTGTCTCAAATTGACTGTCAATTTCATTGGCGATTGTATTAATGTCAAATCAAAAGAACAGTAAAATCATTCATCAGGGCTTCTAACATGTTCGAAATGGATTCATGTCCTTTATCAAGATAAGCGCAATTAATTCCATATAATGCTATGCTATGAATGATTAATAATATCAGAACAGATAATAGAACTCGTTGTGCAAAACACAGACTTGAAGGATGAGAGTGACTACAAAAATGGTGTGGGTATAGACATCGGTGATATGGCTCTGGGTATGGGTATAGTTGGCAGCAATATCTACACACTCACTCACCCACAAACCACAGCCACACAACCACGACCACTTTGGAGTGGTAATCAGCCTCTTGAAAGATGAAGCGTGCTAGAAATACAGGTACTCGCGATCCTATCTTCAAAGTACCCTCGGTGGATCGCAATTTTTATGAATGCACTCTATGATTTCTGAACTTTTTTTCTCGCGATCAAGAATAAATTAAATTTGAGACTCCTCATGCTGAATTTTACATTGATGAAGTAAGATCCAAGGTGAATGTTTGCCTCGGACATCAATAATATACATGAAATGCAAAAATGAATCGTAGGATGGGAAATTTCATTTTGTGGCAAATTTAGTTTGTTTAAAATAAAACAAATTTGTTAAAAAATAATTATCTACAAGTTAAATGGGGTGAGATAGAGGGAAGGTGAGAAACAAAATGAGAATGAGGAAGGTGAAAGCTCTCACTCTTTTATGTTGCTCTTCTCTTGCCCATTCCTCTCTTCTTTCTCTCTTTGTATCAGTTATCTTTCGCCCCTCTCATGTATCTTTCACTTCCTGTGTATGCTAGCTCTCTCATATTCTCCCTCATTCTAACAGAGATATACCACCGTCATTGTGCTGACACCCCTATAGCACCATACTACTACATCTCTATAGCGTAATATCGATATAGCGATGTTAGCGGTAGGAAATTTGAATTTGCCACAAATTCAAATGCTCCACCAACTCAAGGAGAAAGAGTGAAAGATAAAATGTAATGAGACGCACGATGAGCGTCAAAGAAACAAGAAGATACTGAAGCTATGAAAATGAAATGGATGATTCTTTGAAAATTTCAATAGATAAAAGAAGCTAGGAGTACGATCGTATCGGTGCATATATAAATAAACCAAGATTCGTTTGGAAAACTGTAAGATTATTTACCTCCTCGCAAAAATATTTTTCTCCTGTAGACTTGAAGGGAGAACTATGTTTCCAAGGAGAGAAAATATGTTTCTGAAAATCTCCCCATACGACCCGTCGCGCACACGGGCAGATTCTGTATCGTGGAAGTTTGTCTACTAAACTATCATTTGTGTTGGAAATATGAATAAACTCAAGTCTTTACAATATTGAATAAAATTTAGCCTGAACATTTTCGTAGATACTCAATTCAGCATGAGATGTTGCAATAATATGCGAGTGACAGATGAAGATAGAACATTTAGTGCAATGCATTCTGTCAAGCTGAATATGTTTCAATATATGTAGTATCATGAAAATTAAACGCGATTATTGCAGGTAGTGTATTTATTTGTTTGCATCATTATTTTGACTATAGACGCAAGCTGCGTCGTTTTCATGATGATGTATTTTATTGGTATTATACACAAGCTGGATCAATTTCAATTCCAATGCGAATCATTATTTGGTACAAATCACTCATTCGTTTCCTATGATATTTCGGTAGAGAATAGCTTTTAGATGTAGCTACATGTGAAGAGATATGACACAAAAAAAATCAGTCACCTTGTATTTATTTTGAAACATTCAAGAAAAATTTTCTTTCCATGTAAAAAATAATTTTGATCATCACAACACGGCGTGATCACATTCATAAATCTATGCGATATATGGGAAAGATGTACTATGGATGCAGTTTTTTTTTGTACTCAAACTTTTGCTTCTCTTTGCATGAAGTTGAAGATGGCTCTCTATGTATATAATTATGTATACTAAATTGATCAACAATATATACATCCGATAGTTATTTTTTGAAATCCATTAAACAGCAGTGCACAAGGTACGCATATTGTTTTGCGTCGATTTAAAGTAATCAGCAAGTGAAAGATATATTTGAAATGACCTTAACATCATACTTCTTCTTTGACAGAAGAGTGAAATGAAACAATCAGTAGACTAGAAATAATCGAGCGACGCAAATAAAAAACATTGCTTTATCCATGACAATTAATGTTATTATAATCGTTTTATTTTTACCTTTGAAATTACCGTTTCTTGTTTCAAAATCGTTGGACTTTGTTCTAACTCCTTACATCTATTGAATGGATAATTTTTCATGATTAAAAAGTTCACTGAATACTTATTATTGATAAATGCTCATTTCGAATAGGAGTAAGATCGATATATGTGAAGTAGTACGATTCAAATCATACTTGACAAGTTTGCATGACTGTTCAGCAATGAATTCTCCGGAACGTTGATATGTTTTCGTTTGAAAAGTACATTGATAAAGGACCCTGTCGGATTTGATGACCACTCCTAGTTTGGAATGTCTTATACATAGTTT
>OENT01000449.1:61435-115253 GCA_900239685.1 Rotaria macrura | reverse complement strand
ATATTCGAAAACGTTTGAACATCCCGGAAACCCTCTCGAAAACCTTTTCAGGTTTCCGAAAGGGTTTTCGGACCGGTTTGGGTTCTTTGGGAAACGGACTTTTTTTAGAGAGTAGATGTGGATTTCGTCTAGATTTGGATCACAGGGTTGTTTATATTGCTTTTCTCGGCTTAGATTTGGGATTCGGACTTAGGCTTGGATTTCTGTTTTGGTCTTAGATTCGGATTTGAACTTGGGGTTCGTTTTCAATTTAACACGAGTCACACTTTTTAGTCGTACTAGACTGAAACCAAATCTCAATCCCAAATCCAAATCTATTTTCACTAAATCCCAAGGCATTTGATTTGTTGCCCCCTATGAGAAGTTCCAATACTATGAATATCACGAAAAAGATGTCTTTCGGCCGTCTGACAACGTACTAATTTTTCATAGATCATCTTTTATGTTCATTGAATCCATTTGTTTTATTTCTCGTCCAAAATAATCACTGGTCAGCTATTTTGTTTATATTCATTCACATCTCTCGATTTATTTTATTGGAAACAAGAATTGTTTATTGTGCTTGCTTGCTACATAGTAAAAAAAAGCGCACAGCAATATACCCTTTACGGGTTAATGAAAATGCAAAGTATAATAAACCCTTTTTCAATTTATCAAAGTTTTCAAAAAACCCTTCGAGGGTTTTTGATCGTGGTTAAAAAACCCTAAACAGTTTATGAAAACTTTGATAAATAGAAAAAGGATTTATTATACGCTGTAATTTCAAAAACCCTTAGAGGGTATATTAATGTGCGCTTTTTTATAGTGTGGTTGATCATGTCGTTCAAACTGATTCACATTACTCGATTGATAGATCAATCAATTTCAACATGAACAAACAAGAAATGATGTCATTAATAGACGACGTTAAACTTCTTCTGTATAAAAATCGAAAACATGAAGCCATAACAGTGAGTAGATTTTGAACTTTTCCCAAATATAATTTATATTAATTATTAATAGGTTTCAACGCATACTATTATCCGTTTATTCACAAGTAATGAATATCAATGGCATGAATTAATCAAAGATGTTTCCATGCTATCTTTAATGGAAAGAATCGATGTGAACATCAGCAAAAATAGATACCAAGGTAATATGATAGTGCTCATCTGGTTGTTACTTTAGAATTCGATTTGTGAATTGAAATATTGTGTAATCAATGGATATTATGTATTTTTTGTCTCTTGCAGATTTTGTATCGGATGTCGTTTCTATTAAACGACTTCGGTATGGTATTAAGAGCGACAAAAGAATTGTCTGAATATATCAGAAAGAAAACTATAACAATTAATCATTCAGACTGCAATCTAATTTTATTCAAGCCCGAACGGAAGTTTTCAAAGAAGATATGCTTGATGAATTCAAAAATGTTAAGCTACCTTGTAAGTATAAATATACATCTCATGAAACCTAATAGTAATGTACCTTTGTTCTCATTTACTTATCGTGACTAGATGGAACAGACGTCCGTAGTTTTTTCTCCGTTTCGAATACTCGAAAATTCTTTGATTTCTTTTGGATTCAAACAGTGGCTAGTCAACGAAAATTCCTGGTGTAGCTAAGCTCCTTCTTTAGCTATCTATAGAGAAAGTGTTAGTACACTCTTCAATCACGCTCACATCTTGGTTCGAAGCCAAATGAGAAGATTTCGAACGAAACTGCAATTTTATCGTGAAAAAAACAAGAAAGGAAAGGGGATCTTGGTTCAATTCGTAGCACTGCTATAGGCCAACACTAGTTGATGCATGAAGTGAAAACAATAGAACAATTGGAGAAATGTTTTCCTATACGAATCATGATCGAATCTATTGTGTAGATCTTGTATGAATAGATGGCATACTTGTTGAATGTACCAATTCTAGCTGAGGAAGATATTGAGGCGACCAAAGAGAATATGATGATGAATCATAGTGTAAAAAACTATTTGCAAGGTATTCTACGTTACATATTAATAAAAAATTTCTTCTTACAATTTTAGAAAGAAAAGAACAAAAAAAACGGTTTAAAAGTGATGGTGTGGCTAACTTACTTCATTTTCGATTCAAGCTGGTGGAAAAAAATGTTTTCTCCATGCGTATAAATATAGTTGCTGTATTGTTATATACTTTTTTCAATTGTTTCGTCACTCAAATCATTGATATATTTGAAAATATAATGCTGTTGATGTAAATTTATATTTTTCTTTGTCCTTAATAAAGTAAATTGTCTAGTTTTCTTATTGATTAAATTATAAACAATACTTTCTCAACTGATTATAAGATAAATTTTTCTTGAATGATGAAAGATATTTAAAATTCTAGCTAGATCTAGGAATATATGTGTATACTCTTTATGATATATGCATTGATTAAACTATCAGGAATTTAACATAAATATAAACTACTTAGTGGATGTATTGCGTTTCTTTCTAAAAACGAATTCTTAAAAAGATTATATTGATTCTAAAACAGCAGAAACATAAGATCCCTTATCATAATATTGAAGGATGTGAGTCTTCACTCACTCGCATCCGCACTGGTTGTAGAAGAAGAGTAGCAAATGCAAGATACGCTACTTTGATATATTCTCTTATTCTTTCTCTATTCATCGTTATCTGACGAACAGTATTGGTTGGCAATTTATGTATCATACTATATCTAATGTGATATTTTATTACTTAGGAAACATTAAACTCACATGTACCCTAAAAATAATTGTGAGCAATGATGGCATTCTTTTATGAAATTTAAAATGTCTACGATCTTTTCGAGTCAACAGTCTGATATTTGAAAGTTAAATTCTATTAAAAAACATCTTACAATTTCATGTTTCAAACTTATATGCTTGCATGAGGTTCCCAACTAAAATGGAAAGGATGGTTGTTGGTTTGGAATTTCAAACTTGAAATTAAAATTTTGGAGCTTCAACTTGTATTCGATGGAATTGAAATTTCAAACTGAAATTGTATGTGCTCACATTTTGCTCTAGATTATATCAGATGATTCTATATTTGTATGAATTATTTGATTATCACTCAGCGATTGAATTCGGAAGGTTCTTTTCTTGAAATATATGTTTAGAGCTATTCCATTCGATTCTAATTTTGAAGCTCAATGTGAATGCCAAAAGACCATCATGTTTTATATCATGTCATTTGTAAATACGCAGAGTGCTGGTATGTGGATTAGTGTTTGGTGAGAAGATCAGCACCCACACCCAACCCACAATTTGTCACGAAGCTCAAGCTTTTGGTCCATTCATCTTTGATTATGGACTTTCAATTTGATAAAAGATTATTTGCTTTTCTTTAAGCCTTATTCGCTACCAATTTCCCTTTTTTTGTGATTATTTTCTGTGTTTTCTAATTACTTCTCTTTTTTACTAAATTTCCTTCTTTTCAATACTTACGTTCATTATCTGATTATCTCATACCCTTTACGCATGCATTGTAGAGCCCTGGTGAGCGTTTAAATGCTTCAGTATATAACACAAGGCGACTCGATGAAATTCAATCTGTAGTTTCTTAGGATTGATTATTTTATTAACCACACGATGTGGGTGTGCCTCTTCGATTCATCAGTGCCCAAACCGACACCCACCCTATGCTAATCAAATGACATTTTAAACTGGCTTTTATCCAAGTGACGCTGCTGTTGGTGATCTTAATAATGACACCACATTGGATATCGCTGTTTCTAATATTATTGACAACACTGGGAGTATCCTTCTTGGATATGGAAATGACTCTTTTGATACTCAAGTAACATACTAAACCTGCTCGTATCCATTCACCGTAACTGCTGGTGATTTTAATAACGACACCCGCTTAGATGTCATCGTTACTCATCAGGATGACAATACTGTAAATATCCTGCTAGGATTTGGCAACGACTCTTTTACATCTCAAGCGACATATTCAACTGGTTCTAGTCCGGGCGGGTTAGCTATTGATGATGTTAATAATGGCAAGCGACTGGATATCATCGTTGCTAATTGGATAATGACAATGCTATAAGCATTCTTCTCGGATGTGGTAATGGCGTTTTTGAAAACCAAATGACATACTCAACAGGCCTCAGCCCTTCGTCTGTAGCTGTTGAGTAGCTTAATAATGACAAGCGACTAGATCTTGTCATCACTGCTCTTAATGGAGACAGTGCAAGTATGCATTTAGGATATCCTCGTGAAAGTTTTCTAAAGGAAATTAGTCTGTGAGCTGGCAATCAATCTCGACATAGATCTTTAGCCATCGGCGACTTTAACAATGATGGTCAAAGAGATATTGGAATTGTGGATTCGAGCAGTAAAAATGTCGTCATTTTTCTTGGACATGGTAATGAGTCTTTCTCAAATCCAATAGTATGCTCAATTGATTTGTCTCCATGGTCTATTACTGTTGGTGATTTCAACAATAATACTCTACTTGACATTGTGGTCACCAATCATGACAGTGAGAACATTGGAATAATTCTTGGATGGAGTAACTGTTCCTTTTCAAAGCAGAAAACGTTCGGGATTGGACCTGGTTCTCAGCCTTGCTCCAGAGCCGTTGGAGATTTAAATAATGACAATTTGTTGGTCATTATCGTCGCGAATCAAGGAATAAACAATGTGGGTGTATTGATAGAATATGGCAATGGTTCATTCGCACGTATAAAAGTATTTTCAATCGGTTATGGGACTATTCCATTTTCAGTATCGGTCGGCGATTTTAACAATGATGGCAAAATGGACTTTGCAGTTGTCAATAAAGGGTCAGACAACGTGAAGATCTTTTTACAGACTTGTTAATGCCTCAGTTTCTTTTTTGAATTGCTTTTCTTTTCTATTCCCTATATCTAACTTCTAGTTTGTAATACACTAATACTTCGTCTAACCTGTTTGGTATTTTTGTTTTTACTCATGTATGCATTAAATAAATCGTGGCTGAGAGTGGGCATGTTAAACAAATTTTGAAACGTTAATGAAGAAGTTAAAAGATTTTCTACTAGTCACTCATTCAAATGCGGAAAAAGATTTTTGCGCATTTACATAAATCAAATTTTTAAATGGAAAACAATCATACAGCGATCATTGCGACATAAGCTCGAAGGATCATCATCAGGTATATCTGAGAGCTGGCGTAGGACAGAAGAACGTGTGGATGGATGTAGATTTAGATCACTTTTCTTCACCTATTCTCACTGCCCTCTCTTTGTTCTGTGTATTTGATGTCTGTCACTTTTTCCTTTGATCATCTCTCTCTTTGTTTTCTCTCATGTATAAGCTTGTGTTGAATGTGAAGAAGTCACATTCTGGAGACGTCAAGTAGCCAAATAACATTATCACTGTGGATGACGGCAGACCACTCAATTCAATTTGTTGTTACACCCTAGGAGAGGCACATTTACTTTACTTTTGTTCAAGGTAAATACAGTAAAGTAAATATTTTATTGACGCATTTACTTGTGAAGTAAATACAATGTCCCACCCCTGTTACACCCACCCTACAGAAAGTTACTTTCATTAGGTAATTTTAACAACATCTGATTGAAAACGTAGAATGAGACAAAGTAATCGACACCTAGGCCAGAAATATTGGAGCAATAATAAAAAATGAAGTAAAAATATGCTATCAGAAACGAAGCATAATATAGTCATCATGACGACCCTTCGGCAAAACACATATGCCAGGTGTTTTGACTAATATAGAAATGAACATTGATTTATGTGAAAAATTCTTATGTTCATACCCGACTCATTTTCGTTTTTTCAAGAACGCTAATGTCGTCGTCCTGATGATTGATTAGATTCATTAAATCTTAAAAAAACAAATATAGCTTTGATATTTATCATTTTAAATCAGATGCAGTTATATAGAATTATCTTTTGATTGTAATTTTCTATACTGATACGACGTAAGATTCTGGAAAATTTCGGAATTCAATACTGAAAAGTTATCTTGACTCTTACTATTTAGCACTGTTAAGCCACATTTTCGAGACGCTTTCGTATAGTGCATAATTTGCTCTTAATGTTATTGGAACGCACTGCTATATACGGGAGAAATATTTTTGGCAATCCTATACATAACATTGGAAAAAATGGATGGGAGAAGCAAATGATGTGGGAAAATAGAACCCGAGAGTGTGGGTGAGTGTGGTGTAAGCGAAAAGAAGAACAACACCGGTACCTGAAATTAGATTTGCTTCAAATATTTTCCAAGTTGGCTTGTGAAAATAGTCTTTTTTGTTATCAAGTAAAATACATGACGGTTTTTGACAAGCATATAAGCATAAACACCGACTCTAAGATCCACTCATCAAAATACAAGCTATTTGATTTTTTTAAATGATTTTTTCCTTTCAAGAAACTAAAAGCCTATTGAAAGTGAAGATTTTCAATAATTGGGTAACTAAATGAGAAAGGAAACTATATCAATAGATTGGAATGAAATATTCTTCTCATGTGTACAGAAAAATGGAATCCTTTATTCAATTGAACAAAAATGTTCCTTGTATTTTGAGATCACAAATGTCTAAATTTGTTTAGAAAGTGCGTTACAATGCATTTTGACTTGTTCATATCAGTTGAGACACAATGTGCGAATGATATTGTCGAATCGAGTCAAAAATAAGTTATCTTGAACTTCGTGAAATTTCCGTGTCATTGTACTATGATTTCATTTTATATTTTCTGTCTTATTTGGAATTTGAATATAATCTTCAATCTTAAACATGTGAATATACAGATGGTATAAATTCGAGAGGGTGCAACTAAATAAAATGCATAATTTAAGATTGTTCAATGCGAACGAATCAAGTTTTCATATAAATAAAAATGACTCGAGGTATCAACAAGTAGTAAGCACAGAGAGGCTAAATTAAATGAAATAAAAAGATATTTAGTAGTAGTCGTAATGCCGGATTGGCCCGAACGTCAAAAGACACGATGAGCTCTACAATGGGTCGAACGTTTTCAACAGATTTACCTTGTGAAAGAAAGCAAGAACACAACTGTGTTCTCATAAGGAAAACGAAATTTTGCCGAAATTTCTTCTCAAATTCCAATGTCAAATAATATCTTAATATTCAAGATTAGATATCCTTCAAGATAATCCTCAAATGTTAGCTGATGGGACTGACAGTTATTCAACATCACATGCGGATCTGAAGGATTCTTATGGATTTAATCTGCGTTAGAACATTCATGGGAACGAATGCTGTAGGCTAGAGAAACTTGTTGATACTGAAATAACCTATGAACTTATTGGAATGACTTAATTTATTTGGAATATTCCTAAGTTCTATTATCGTGTGTCATACAAACAGTATGACGAAATTCACTCTACTTGATTACTAATCACAGATCGAATCTATCTGTGATGAAATTTCCAAGCACGTAGCTACAGCAATAGATCACGAAAAGATATAAGAATGTAAAAAATAAGGTTTTTTTAAACGCTCGATTGCACTATTAAGGATGATGTCAACACTCACAGTGTCAATACGTTTCGTTAAGGTAATTTCTTTAAGGCCCCCCCCCCCTCAAAAGTCTATTTCCGTCAAAGAAAGTCCAAATCGGCTGAAATTTTCAGGATTTGTTAGGACTAAGTCGGGTAGCCAACGATAAAAATTTCAGCCCGAAATATGCAAGTTTAAGGAAGTTATAAGGTGAACACTGGTTAAAAATGACCCATTTTCCATCCTAGTTATTTTGCCTTCAACTATATTTTTTCGAAAAATTGTTTTACCATTCGATAGAACATGCAAATACGCAGGGCATCTCGTGCTCCGATTCTTGAAAAAGCTTTTTTTATGCCCAAAAACGTTTCCACAACTCAAACTCCGTGAAAAAAGGCCAAAAAACTGCAAGTGAATTTTGTAGGCGATCTTTTTTTGACATAAAAAAANGCTTTTTCAAAAATCGGAGCACGAGATGCCCTGCGTCTTTGCATGCTCTATCGAATGGTAAAAAAATTTTTTCGAAAAAACATAGTTGAAGGCAAAATAACTAGGATGGAAAATGGAAAAACATGATTTTCAGAGAAACATAAAAACATTATTTCGATAATTTTTTGCTGTTTTTTTAAATTTTCTCAATTTTCACGCGGTTTTTGAGGATTTGACCAATCTCGTCATGCGTAACTTTTAATTCTGCACACGCTGAGCGCTTAATTAATTATTAATTAATTAACTAATTAATCAGTAATTAGAAATCAAAGACCTAATTTTAAAAAAAAAACCGTTTTTGACATAGAGGACCTCTCAAAGATCACTAAAAATTTCGGTCAAAAAATGGTGTTTGGAAAAAAAACTATAGTGATTCTGAAAGAGCAGAACATGGGCTATCACCCCATGGTGTTATCTTAATTTTCATTTTCTCGACGAATATCGACTTTTTTTGAGGGGGGGGGGGCCTTAAACAAATCGTAAAATTTTGACGCCTATTTTCTTAACAAGAATTTTTTTGGAAAAAAACCATTAATCAGTCAACTATAGAGAATACGTATGCATCAAAGAAACCTACATTTTTATGTTGAAACTTTAATTGATAAAACTGAAGCTTATATCATATACGTGCAAGGTTGACTTTGAAAGAAAATACACATCAATGAAAATATGCCGATCAAATGCTTAAAAGTTTAGTGATTCTTGGTTTTATTTTGATTGAAGTTTTCCATGATAAAATATATTTCAATTGAGAACATTAACGAACTCGGCAGCTTATTGAAAACAACAAGATTTTTTATTTAATTTTCTAGAACGTTTACTTGATATTACTGAAATATCAACTTTATCTGGCGAAATGTACTTTCAAAAACTCACGTTTCATTTCTCCAAAGAAAATGCAAGTTAGATCATATAGTTGTATTAAAATAATGAGGTGACTCCTGCAGTCGACAGATTCGAATCTGTAACAGTTTATTTCAGGACTGACAATATTATTGCATGAATCCTTCCCTCGAATGAAGATATCTCGATCAAAATTTTAACAATCAATTATTCACTTGTACTTTTTATTTAAAGACGTGATAAGTAGTGAATATTTGGATCGCCATCTAGTAGGTGAAAGAATGATGATGAGAATCTTGTTTTTCTTTTTTCTTTCGTCAGATATATATCATCGAAATGGCTGTTAATAAGAATCAGGTCCTTTTCCCCAACTGAACCGACTTGCTTTCTTATCTTAATCCCATTTTTTTTTGATTTATCCAAATAATATCTTAGCATCTTACTTATTACATTGAAGAAAAGAACGCAGTAATCTAACAATCATCGATACTTTCGAAACATGACAAAATAAATTTTCTTACAGAAATCAATCGTTGAATAACGAAAAATATATTCTGTCTACTCCCATGAGTTGTTTATTTTCTTCAATCCTAGGTTTGCTTAGTACCTTACATAGTCCGTATGTGTAGTACATCTAACGCTCCGAATTGCGATACATTAGCTAGATGAGAAATATTGCGTATCCGTATAAAAATTATTATAGTTTCAGCCATCACAAGAAAAAAATTCAGTCTAGAGAATGGAATATCTTTGAATATAATTTTGTATTTAACAGCAGCGAATAGACATGTGATTGCACAATGTGATAAAGATAGACAACCGAAAAGGACAGAATTTACTTTTGCAGATAACCTGCCAAAGTAAATTCCGTATAGACTAACTTTATTTTGGAAACTATTTCATATTGTGCAATTACAATTTCTAGCACTATTCAATAGTGACTGTATAACATAACCATTCGAATGTCTTTTTCATTCTTCATATAGTATACAAATAAGCTGTTTCGAACAAGCGAACTATCGTATCTTACTGTATGATGACGTCATCATACAGTAAGATACGATAGTTCGCTTGTTCGAAACAGCTTATTTGTATACTATATGAAGAATGAAAAAGACATTCGAATGGTTATGTTATACAGTCACTATTGAATAGTGCTAGAAATTGTAATTGCACAATATGAAATAGTTTCCAAAATAAATTCTGTCATTTTCGGTTGTCTATCTTTATCACATTGTGCAATCACATGTCTATTCGCTGCTGTTAAATACAAAATTATATTCATCACAAGTCGTTCTTACACACATTCAAGAATATCTTTGAATAAGTAGATTCTCATATTCGTTTTTTTTGTGGACTTCGTTTCATGTAGCATACATTTTACTCATCAGCCACTTGCTAGAACAAAATACCGGTGAAAAACGTGTTTGTGTACAACTAGAAAAGCCCACATACTTATCAAAACACTGATTACTTCATAAGTTCGAATCAAATCTACTCATTTGGAAGTTTTTCGTAACCCTTCAAGTGAAAGACGCATTCATACGTATACGACGACAACAAGTTATTTCATAGGAGGTCCAAATAAATGACAACTTTCTTAATAGCAATATGCTCTCATATTAGTCAAGCGTAAATCACTCTGAGGATTTCTTTCTACCTATGCAGTCGCGGGGCAAGAAAAAAAACAATTTTAATCAGATACACTAAAGACAAAATTCATCTTATTCATAGATAACCATCAACATCACTTAGAAGCATGTCTATACACGTGTGAAATGACGAATATATTCATCGATGAATTTGATGATCTTGAAGGATTTACTCTTGTTTGGTTCAATATACCTGCTGAAAAATTGGATGATCCGCAAAATTGCTTACGTCCATGGTTCAATAATCAAGAAGTGTTCAACAATGAATCTGAATTTCGAAACTATGTTGTTCATCATGTATTAGAGGATAGTCGACTTGTCATTGCAGTTAACAATACAACTATTTCTCAAGAATTCTTAGAATACCTTAATCAATCACGACAAGTATTATCAATTTATACTTTATGTCTACTCGAGAATAATGACGAATTTAATATAACATGGTTCGAACAATTTTCTAAGGTAATCTAAATAAGTCATTGAACTGTTATTTGTTGAATGAAAGTTTAGATTCGAGGTATTTTCACTGACTTGAATACACTTATTAGTAAAATACAATATCATCATCAACAACGACGAAGATGTAACGATATTGATACATCGTTTGCATTCAATATTTTTAATGCTCATAATAATAATAATAAAAATGATCGATCATCGTCCGATCTCAACGGCCAATTTCTTCATTCATTGCTAATACTCGATGTTCTTCTACGAATAAAACAAACATCATCATCAACTAATAACTATGAGTTGATCGATTTATTTAGTAAAGTATACAAGAAAGATTCAGTCGAACTTACTGATATAAAAAATTTTGTTCTCACATATTCTCCTGATCAAGCACTCAAGTGGTATACAAGTAATACACTTTTGTATCAGATTCTGAACAAAGCATTTCGTATTGATAATACAAATATGTTATATATTTTTCATTCGTTCATTCATGATCTTCATCAACAACTTAAACAGTGTCAATGTCAATCATTGGTTCGTATATATCGTGGTCAATTAATAACCCACGAGGAATTAGAACATCTTCAACGGTCGATTGGCAATTACATATCAATGAATTCATTTCTATCCACTAGCCTCAATCGTAGCTTAGCCAAATTTTATTTGGGTGAATCAAATAATTATTCTCTGAAATTAGAACGTATTCTATTTGATATTGATGCTGATCCACATATCGATGGAATAAAGCCATTTGGTAAAATTTCACAATTCAGTGCATTTCCGAACGAAGAAGAAGTTCTTTTTATGCCTCGCAGTATATTTCAACTTGTTAATGTTTCCTATGATTCTATTGATGATATATTCATCGTTCGAATGGTTTTATGTGGGGATAAACAAAATTTTATCACAGCCATATATGAACGAAATCGAACAGATTACGGTGCTGGAGGACAAGGTGAGACAAATGTAATGACTTTAGGAAATGTTTTACAAAGAATGGGAAAATTCAATGAGGCCGAAATGTGCTATCGTCGAAAACTCAATGAATTGGCCACAGATAATGTGGATAATCGATCTACGTCTATATGTTATTTTAATATTGGTGAAATCTTACGTGAGAAAGGTGACTACAATACGAGTTTAGAATGGTATCAAAAATCATTGAATATCGATATGGAAATTTTATCTCATGATCATCCGAATATAGGAAATACATACAATAGTATTGGCATTGTACAAGAAAAGATGGGTGATTTTGAACAAGCATTAGATTCTTATTGTTTAGCATTGCAAATTACAATGAAAAACTTTGGATGGAATCATACACGAGTTGCACTATGCTTAAATAATATCGGAAATACATATCAAGCTTTAGATAATTTTTTAGAAGCTTTGAATTGTCATCGTATAGCGTTAATGATTCGTCAAAACAATCTCCCGTCCGATCATTATCGATTAGCTTCATCACATAACAATATTGCGATTATCTATCATCGTACAGGTTATTTCGATCTTGCTAATGAACACTATACAATTGCTCTGCAAATCAATCAAAAATCACTTCCATCACATCATGTTGACATAAGTAAAATCATTCGAAATCGTATACTTCTACACGAAGATGAAGGTAATCTTGAGCAAGCTCTTAAAGAATTCGAACAGGAATATGATCTTCTACATCAAATAAATGCATCGAACTCGATTGATTTAATCGAAATGGAAAAAGACATTGAACGAATAAAGAATAAATTCATCTAAAGATTGTCGTTTCTAATGTAAATTATAGTATATGACGATAAAAGTGGCTTCTCGTGCCAACTGGATAGTCGATGGTCAATACAATAATTAAACTAAACACAGGAACTAAAACAGATGGATAGACTTCTTCGCTAGTTTCAAAATTGCATCAATTTTTGCACAATAAGCATGCACATCGATTGAAATCAAGCATTGAGCGTTTGATTGTGTTACACCAACTATCTATAGAGCGTGTTCGAACGTAATGCTGTGACACTCATACTTTTTGTTGATCAAATTGGACGTACTTAGTGTGCTTAGAAATATTTTATTTTCATAAATACTGGTCATTTAGAAGTTGTTCTTATAAGAATAAGAGTAAAATGTAAATAGATCATTTAACAGAAATCTTTCAAACGCTTTACTTATTCAGTATCAATCAATTGGTGGACCATGCACTTGACAGAATTTTTTTCAACTGACGATGAGAGTGTCAAATCTTACTATAGTATAATTACTGACTATTCAACAAATTTTTATAGAATGTTATAGGTCCCTTTCAGCAAACTTTTAAAGTCGAATCGACTCCGTGCTTCAATCATCGATGACTAGAAATTTTATTATTTCGATAATAAATTTGCCTTGCATAGACAGATAAATTCAGTAGTGTGAGCAGTTTTATGTATATTTATATCCAGAAAATTGCAAAAATAGTGTTCTGATATCATGTAGAAAATGCGTGCTATGTTGACCTTATTAAAGTAGGTACAAGAATGTCCACACCCAATTTTTTGTAAGATCTGTGGAATGTATCAACGAAATATTAACTAGATTAACAAGTAGTTTTAATCTAGAAGATTGACATAGAATCATTTTTTTGTTCTCAATTAATCCTCTACTATTGCCTAACAGTCAACATGTTTTATATAAAAATCATGATTTTTTTATCTACTTGTTATTGGTATATCTCGTTTTTAAAATGCTATAGTTCTTTTCAAACAACTACTGTCTCATCCTATACTCGAATTGATTGAAAAAGGCACACGAGTCAATAGTTATCAATAAACTTGTTTACACATATGTGAGAAATAAACATATACATCATAAACTGTTCTCCCTCTCTCTATCTATTCATTCTTTGTATCATTATATCAATCCTATTTACTCACCTATGAACAATACTCTTTATCCTTCGTGGATAGTAAAGAACATACATACTGTGTATGTTCCTTAGGTACATCGATAGATTGATGGTGCCGTATCTTTTCTTGGAGACAAATACGTCAAGAGAGGAAGAAAATAAATAAAAGGATCCGATGATCTAGACAAGAGAGAATACTATATTCGAATATTGAAGCAAGAAAGATATCGTAAACAATCTGTATGAAGATTTATTGTAGTCTATGATTATGATTATTTTCTAATTTTTGAAAGGTCATAGCCGTGCAACACTTTGAGAAATTCTATCGAATATCATTGTCAATATAAAACAACCAACTGAGCTGACAGATGTATTCTGCAATATTGATTTACATCTTGACGTTATCTATGGGAATAATAATGCCATAAACACTAATCAGGATCAAGATACATTAAAACGGAATGTTGAATTCTGATCTTTGGAACCGACCGAGTTACTATTATCCAGTCTCAAACATCACAGATGCAAAGTCCTAGATAGAGAGTTACATCTGGAAGTATTCTGTAGTCATTATTGAAAAGTCCAGTTGAAGGTAATATATTTTTTTAGAATTGTAACTTGATATTGTACATTTACTTCTATTGATATGTCTTGCATCTTACAAAGACGGACAACTTCTTAGATGAGTAAAATTTTCCGTATCATAAGAATCGAAAAAAATAGAGTAGTGAACGAGTACATTTCATGATGAGGTTACAGGAACATTTTGTGACTTTTTTCTCTTTTTTTTTAGGAATGTCTGACAACATTCTCTTGCTGACATTATAATGCGCTTGTATAAGTAGCGTCGGAAAATTGTGGCCTATAGTATTCTGTCTAGAGCATCATCATACGGTTTGTCGACGTTATATGTATGAATGGTAGTTGACACTGAATGATTGAGTTATTTAATTTTACAGTTTTTTCTTAAACAATATAAGTTTCCTCGAACGATCAGTATTAGTATGTTTCAACTTGCATGTATATTTTATAATACGAAATCTCCAGTTGTTTGATAGAAAAATTTTGAAATTCAAGTTGGACTCATCTCTTTCAGTTTATATTAGTAAACTCATAGAATACAACACTTCTACTTATTTCTTTTCGGAAAACTCTAAGATCTACTCTATCAAGTATCTATTTACTCTAGCAGATAAATTTTATCAGTAGGAGTTCGATTGAATCTTAAACGACATCTATTATTGTGTTTTGTATTTTTAGAAATAAAGATGGTACTTTCTGATGAACAAAAAAAAGTTATCAAATCAACAGCACCAGTGCTGAAAGAACATGGTGCAAAAATCACGGCGCTGTTTTATAAAAACGTACAAGTAGCTCACCCAGAACTTCGCAATTATTTCAATCAATCAAATCAAACAACAGGCACACAACCCGTTGCATTAGCACAAACACTCTACTGTGCTGCCGAACACATTGAACATTTAGATAAACTCATGCCACAAGTTGAACAGATTGCTAACAAACACCGTGCACTGTTAGTCAAGCCAGAACATTATCCAATTGTTGGCAAATTTTTACTTGAAGCTATTGCTGAGGTTTTAGGTGCTGGAGCAACGCCAGAAATTTTAGAATCCTGGAAAGCTGCATACAGTGCTATTTCTTCAATTTTCATCGGCATGGAAAAGGATATGTACAGCAAACTCGCCGATAGTGATAAAGATTTTATTGAATTCAAAATCATTAAAAAAGATACAGTTGCAAGTGGACCAACAGTTGCGCTTGTACTCGAACGTGCCGACGGTGGCAAATTGCCTGATTATCAAGCCGGACAATATATTGCAGTGCGTCTTGAGAAGGATGGTTTATTTCATAATCGACTGTATGGTTTAAGTGAATTATCCAATGGTAAATCGTACAGTATACTTTTAAAACAAGAAGCTGATAATGCTACAAATGCTACTGTTTCAAATGAAATTATTACCAATCGTGCAGTTGGTAGTACATTTCTAGCATCAGTTGCTGCTGGAAATTTTGGACTTGTCAATGATGCTAAACATCATGTATTAATTGGTGGTGGTGTTGGTATTGCTCCAATTAAAGCTATGGCTGAAGCTTTACATGCACAAGGAAAATCCAGTGCAGCATCATTGTTTCATTGTGTACGAACACCTGGTCATGTTGTGTTTGCTGATAAACTGAGCGCAGCTGTTCCAGATTATATTACATTGACAGCTGACCAACCAATTTCAAAAGCTACTCTTGGAAGCAAACTTCATGCAGATTCACATGTTTATGTCAGTGGTTCAGAAGCGTTCGTTGCAGCCGTTGATAAAGTACTGTCTGAATGTGGTCATCCTAAATCTCAAATTCATACAGAAGCTATTGGGCCCACACTCTGCATATTAAGCAGATGCGGTTGAATATCAAAAGATGACTGAACAGTTGAATGTCATTGATTATTTTTGTCTTAGTTTAGTTGTCGATATGAAAATTCGATTAGAATAGATGATGATTTGCCATCATATTTTTTCTTGTCAATTCTTGTAGTTATCAGTTATTCTCTTCTCCGCGAAATAACTAGTTGAATAGCGTTCTTTATTTTAGCAGATCTTTACCTACTTATTTATTAACATTAAAGTTGATACAATAAAAGAATTTTCGCAAAAATTTAACAAATATAATTACTAGATTGTCTACAATTGAGGCAGTATTGGAAAACCCAAAAAAAACATCAGAAGACGCAAGATACATAGAAGGCTTTACACATTCAAATAATTAATGTGATGATAATATCATTTTGATTTTGATACATTTAAAGTCATGCTGATAACATTACAAGTCACTTGAAAACGTTCTATAGTATGAAATTATATAGAGTACAATGGAAATTCGTCTGAATCGGTAATCCTTTTCAGTCAATGCGCCCACTTTTTCTTATTATAATTATACTTTTCTTTTTGATTTGAATAAGATATTATACTGTATTCTTAGTACAATCACCTGAATAGAACTTGACCCTTAATTGAGCTTTATGAAAATTACATCAGTATTACACAGATGACTAACAATTTCGTAACTTTCAATCAACAAAAATATATTCGAGAATTTGTCGAACTATTATAGGAAATGTTTACGATGTGTAACGGAATGAGATTAGATTTTGTAAAATGTCCACAAAAAGCTTGTACTTTCAAACAGTTCTACTTCGGATCTGTTTACTATCAATTACCTTCAATCTTGCAGTTCATATAAAGAAAAACGATAAACACATCGTAAATTATATAATACATTATAGTAACACAATCTCGAACTACACCATGAAATCTAATATATGTAGTTGTTAACTACCGGCTGTTTTTTATTGCGTGGTGATTGATGGAAGGATAAGTCAAAAACTTTTTTTTACTGTATGTATGCACATACATGAAGAGTATATTAAGAATTATCACTTGTGTTGTGTTTTGTTTGAAGAAAATCAACAACCCCACAGAATTCTCAGACAATATTCATTTTCTTCTTCGTTACTGTGAAAAAAGATCAGCTATTCCGAAGAATAAGTTCACGCTTGACCATAGTCGACGACTAAATATGAAACAGTCTTCTCTTTACTAGAAGATATCAAGACAGAAAGAAAAGATATGTGGAAGTAAAAGGCCAAAATTCGTTACAGCATTACTTTTATGTTCGACAATCGTATAGTGATCAAATACACAGAAATAACGGAACAAGGAATTGATCTCATATTTATAGGCACAATAAAAGATACGCATACAACTCTTACTTTTCTAAGTCTTTCCAACTTAGTATACATCAATTCAAGTTGAACACAACACAATGCTCATGCTTGTAAAAGATAAAAACTTATTCATATGTTACTCTTCTAGTTAAGTACATCGGCAACAACATTGCCATTCTTATAGTTTGGAATTGATGATGTATTTCCTTTCTGTATACAGTAATATGCTAGTAATTCTTGTTGCTTATTCTTCTCTATGAACCGTAAAATATCTCACCTGAATTAATATACCATTTCTGTAATATTACATAAAAGCCGTCGTTCGATCATTGTTGTTTTCAAAGCATTTTACACATCGTAGAATTTCAAGATGGATTTACGCAATCTATCAAGAGTAATTTAAATACAAGAAAATATATTGCGCGTCTCTTAAGTACTATCTATTCAATTGTGTTTAACACCTTGTTGTTGAATATCTGTATGAGTACAGAAAAAAAACATAACATCAACATCAAGTCGATGGTGTTTTAATCGAAAGAATAGGTAGTTACGTTTCATCGAGCAACGCGAACGAATCAAGGTGTTTACTTTTACCATGCGGTTTTTTTTTCATTTGTTACGGGTAAATGACACATGAAATGCAATAGAAATCAAGAAATGAAGATTTTCATCTATTCTTATGAGTATTCTTTCATTTATTTGTTGTGTGTTTCAGACGAACGAAAATGCTTCTTCGAGCAAATGAACATAAACAGATGGTATGGAAAAACGGTGGTGGCATTACCAATGAGATTGCTCGTGCACCCAATAATGGACAAGAAGAGTTTGATTGGCGATTAAGCCTAGCACAAGTGAAACCACCAGGTGGACCTTTCTCCATATTTTCTGGCATCGACCGAACTTTATGCGTTGTGAGTCAACACGAACTGTATTTAACGCTCAACACTGGTGACAAACAAACAATTCATCTTAATCAAGATTCATTGCCTTATTCATTTCCTGGTGAGTTACCTATTGATTGCCAATTAAATGGTGAAATATTGACCGATTTCAATGTGATGACACGACGCGGTAAATATCAGCATAGTGTTGAACGTGTAAAAATGAAGTTTGGTCAAGAAAAAACGATCGAAAGTTTAAATAGAATGGATGAAATAATTTTTATCATCGTTGGTCAGGGAGAAGCGATGACAAACAATGGAATTCAAATGGTAAAATACGATGCTCTTCAAACTGATCAACATTCGCCGAGCATACAGATATCGGCAACGACTGATAATACTCATATTTATCTTGTCCGACTCAATTCAACTCAATGATACTATATATAAAGAAAATCTTCACCTTTTTCATTAAGAAATATGCTAAACGTTCTGAGGGTGGTTATACAGCAACGACGGTTCGATTGAAGAACTAAGCTTGAAAATAAACTATTGAAAAATGAATTCATAACTCGAGAAAAAAATCAAGAAACGTCACTACGAAGTTTTGTTGCACTATTCATGCCTTTCAGTAACCTTTGAGGCGTTGCGACATCTGTCACTCAGACATTTTGACTGGATTTTCCAAATTAACCAATAGTTTTCTACTCTTTTTAGTCGTAGTAAATATCAATCATAAATTTCCAGAACCATAGAAGTAGAGTCTTTCTATCATTTGTACAAGTTCAAATATTAAATTTTGATTTGACCAATACCATAGGACTGGTTTTTAACAAAGCACAGTTGAATTATTGATATTTTCTACACGTGGAACAACAACAAAAATCTATTATTTTCTCATTTTTAATCTTTTAAATGGAGGTAAAAAAACGTTTCTTATTTCTTGGACCAACTGGAGTTGGAAAATCTACATTGATCAATGTTCTTTGTAATGATGACGTTAGAAAAGACGCCATGAATCAACCGGCTGCAGTTGGATCAACGACAGCTGGTATTACAAAAAGTTTTACAACATACTATGATAGTAATAAGTATGCATATACAGATTCCATTGGATTCGGTGATAATACTTTTACAACAGAGGAAATAGTAACATTAGTAAAACAATTGATTGATAATGCTATTATTGGTTATAACAAAATTTATTTATGTATTCAATATGGCAGAATTTCTGTCGATATTTGGCGGTATCTCGATTTGATTACATCTGTTTTTGGTGAAGGTGGTTTAAAATGGTGTACACTCATATTTACACATTGTAATGAAGAAAATATGAACCGGGAAATGTTTTCAAATATTAATAAGACTGATGAGAAACTGATCCAACTACTCGATAAAGTAGATAATGTTATATTTGGTGATCTACAAATCCATAGCAATGAACAAGTGGATTTTCTATTGAGAAATATACGAAAGCGTTTTTTAGACAGTGTTAAATATGATGTAATACATTCGAGTGATTTTTATTTTTTCCCAGAACTAAAAGATCATAAATCTTGGCTATCATCAGTATGTAATTCGGTTGAGCGTTTTACTAAAGTGAAATTACCATTGGAAGAAATATTTTCTTACATGAAATCAATAACAATTATAAAAGTAGATGCACAACACTGTTACGGTGAATGTAGTATTTGTCATGACATGATGTATTATACAAATAGTGTATTTACTACTTGTAAGCATGTTTTTCATAAACATTGCATCAACGATTGGTTCTATCATCGACGTACATGTCCATTATGTATAGAGCCTTGTGGATTACAACAATTATTAAATTGGCTTCCATCACAACTGTTACTAAAACGTTTACCGGAGCAGAAAAAACATTAATTTGATGTTCTATTAGGTATCGATCTTTCTATTTTCGTTCTCTTCTTTGCATAAATGCATTATTTGTTTTGATCATGATGTTGTATTCTTCTACAATATTTAATTTTTTTTGATTAAAAAATAAGTAACATGTGTGTATATCGTTCGATTACAACCGAATTTATGAATTGTTTCATAATAAGTATCATAATCTAGAAAGGCGATAGAGTTTGATTCAATATACAAAAACTGATCAAATTAGGATTGCTGAAATATATCGAATGATGAAACAAAATGTAAACCTTCGTTCATCCTCATCAATCTTAATTATAATTTTTATCCTAATCATAATGATCAATAGAAAGAGAATTTACCAAATTTAGTATATAGCTAGATTTTGTCTAAGATTCTATGAGAAGCAAAGTGAGTTTAGTTCTTTTCTCACATATCTACCGAAAATTGTTCTGCAGGTTACGTTCTATTCGTACGTGATTTGTTTGCTGTTCTTCTCTATTAGTTATGATAATATTTGTAAGCTATACCTGACAAATTTACCTACGTTGATAAAAAGGTTTCATCAATAGCCCTTGCGTTTGTTATCGTTCTATAACACGTGCATACTTTTGTTACGATTGTATTCATTGGAAAACAAGACATACATAAGATAAAAAAAGGGCTACCATAGTACTGTTTGGTCTTTTCTCTTTTTCAACTAGATACGTAACATGGCCACTGGTAGCAGCATCGAGGCGCTTATCGGGACATGGAAACATGTTCGTAGATGCCTTGCTATTTTCTCATTACCATCAAACACTCATTTTGAATCTCTATTTCATAGGTTCGCAGTGAAAATTTGGATGATTTCTTGAAGGAAATGGGCGTTCCGATGGCTATTCGTTTATTAGCAAAAAATACGAGTCCTCGTCTTGTGATCAGTGAAAATAATGGCGTCTGGACACTTCGCACTGAAATGGCACTTAAAACTAAAGTGATCAGTTTTACACCTGATGTTCCATTTCTAGATACGATGCCCGATGGAACTGAAATGCAAGTATGTTGTTTATTTCTTGATTTTATCAAAGCATGATGAACCATTCTTTTTTTTTCTCTCCTGTAAATTATGTTTGCTTTAGACAAACGTTCGTTTCGAAAATGGAAAATGGGTCCAGACATACTCCGGCAAAAATGGTAAGGAATCGACAGTCACACGATTTGTCGACGATCAAGGACAACAGCAAATTGTGAGTGATTATTCCATACTACAGATCATCTTTAATGTTGTTTTATAGGAAATGACGTGTGGCACTGTAAAAGCTCAGCGTTGGTTCAAACGAGTAGAATAAAGAATATCAAATAAAAATATGCGGAACTTATCATCTAAGATTGTTTTCCTCTTTTATTCTAGTTCTATTTTGTAATACGCTTTTCAATTCAATTTTACTTGATATTTATTTATTCAGAAAACATAATAAGATACTTTGCCAATCACCTCTCTATATTTGAAACAATCCTGGAATGAGTATCTGCTCATTCTTTGATGTAGTTGCTATAGTGTGTAGAGGTATGAATAGATTGGTAGTTAAACAACATTGTCTGTTTTCTGTCTCGGAAGTAGTTGTTAAATATAGAGATTTCATTTCTCTTGCTTTTGAATCTCGTTTGATAAAAAGAATCCTGCTTCTTTAAAAGAACCTTCGACAAAAATGAAATGTGACCTTCAAGCGATCAACATTATGTCTTTTCAATTATTTTTTTTCCATATCAGTTAGATATATTTTCTATTCAGCTTTATTAAATCACCAGTTTTACATATTTTGCATATTTAGTAGAATTGCAATGATATCATCGACGATTGCTTTCACAACCAGCATCTACAGCATAAGTATCTGTTACATGATTCAAATGCTGAAAGTGGCTTCTATTCCTAATCAGATCTTGTGGCAATGAATCAAATTCATGACTGAGAATGTATAACGTGATGAGACGTTTTGATGGAAATTTATTTTTATAGTATTCTCCAAACTATTGTAGAAATGTATATTTGTCATTGAAAAATAATTATTATAACAAGATAATGTGTTTCAGTTAGAATTCAGTACTAAATACTCTGTTATCTGTGTATAATTCTCACAAATAAAGCAGGCCAGAACACGTGTTTTTTCTCACTAAGAATTGAATTTTTATTATTCTTCAAAAGGCTGGGCAATAAAAGCCATTTATGGTTTCATTTTCATCAATTGACAATGTATGTGATGGCGATCAGTCAAGACACTTTTCACGTTATAATATCTTCTGTGAATACTACTCAACAACGAAGTAGTTGTTACTTCATTTTTCGTAACATGTACCGTGTCTAGAGAGAAATTTCTCGACTACTACTCGCAATCTATGTAGATTCTTGATAATCTTAAATAAATTCAAAGGACACCCCTTAAGTTCACGTAAATAGCATCGAACTTGAAGAGGATGATAAGAATAGAAAGTGTTATCATTCAGATCATGAATACTCTGCTTGTCGATTACATGCTTCGTTTAGGGGTTCTTTGTAATATTCTTCTCATCGTGCTGATTTCATCGGTAGCCGGTCAAAGTACGAGATTTTTTTAATCAAACTTTTTAAAAATAAAACCTATTCAGGTAGTCTTCCATCAACACCTGACGAACTTCGTGGCTTGTGGTGCATATCACAGGTACACAGTAGCAATCAAACCTACTCAAATCAACTAGGCCAAGCATTTTTCTATAATAATGGAACGTTTACCATCAATTTCTTGAACGATATTGCCAATACTTGGGTAAAAGCTCGGAGAAGTTTAAATTGTACGATCGAAATGTTCGAATATTTAGATAAACTATTTTCTTTCGGTCAATGATACCGACGGCAAAGGTACTTATCAAACACACTGAATTGTTTCTCTCAACTGATTATTCGATTTTTTTCATTAGGTCCCTCTCAATTCATTAATGTGAGCTCATGCTTCTGGAGACGTCGCCTTCCCAATGGAGATTTGGTTTGGGGTCGCCAGTCGAATGGGACCTGTACACCCACGTTCGAAAGTGAGACGGATCCATTGGCTACTGTCTACACACGCAATAACGCACAATGTCAATTGTTCGATGATGAAGGTTCATTCGAACTGCTGACTAACTCCTCTTTGGAACAAGAACTCCTTCGATTCGATCAATCACTAGCACAGCACAAACGAAAAACTGTTGTATTTTTTGGTAGCTCATCGTTTCGGCGATGGTCTACTTTCGATCAAGATTTCGCCGACGTTCCTAGTGGAGTTAGCAACCGTGGTTTTGGTGGTTCGACTCTCAAACAATGTTGGCAACAATTTAAGCGTATAGTTTTACCGTTGGAGCCACGCGCATTAATCGTCTATGCCGGTGAAAATGATATTGCTGCAGGTGTCGATTCATCGTCTGTTTTCTCCTACTTTCAGGGTTTGATTTCCACTGTTCGACGTTTCTATCCATCATTGCCGATAGCCTTTATTTCCATCAAACCAAGTCCAAGTCGGATAGACAAACTAAACGTTGTAAACGAAACTAACAATCGTATTCGTGCGAACATTCAAAGTTTGGCCAATGTAAAATACATTGACGTGTTCAGTCTAATGCTCACACCTGATAATAAACCACGCCAGGAGCTTTTCCTTTCCGATGACCTGCATATGAATGCAGAAGGTTACGCTATCTGGACACCTTTAATAAAAGATTTTCTGAAGACAGAAGGAATAATGTCTGCTGCTACTAATATTCACTATAGTTCGATAGTGACCATGACATTCTTCACTTTCATTCTTTATTTTGTACGATTGTATTGAATTTTACCAAGAAATAAAATAAAGAAAATCCTTTAAATAATTTTATGTTTGCTTTCCTCATGTTTCACACTTTCGAATACAACAATAAAATAAGCCAAGTCAATTATATTAATAGACAACATTAAACGGTTGTGTGCTTTAATATATGATCTTTCTATTGACTGAAATTTTAAAAGAAATCGTCTTCGTAATCCATCGTGTCATATCCTTGTTCATTTTAGTTTGGGTGATTTACCTTCCTTTCTTCATACAACCATACAATAATTCATGGTCGCATCTTGCGTATCGCGATAGAAGAAAATAATTTAAGTTCAGTAGTTACAACTTTGTGATATAATGACTAACGAAAATCGAAGCTGTCCCATGTTAATAAGAGATAATTTAGAGTCAAAATCTTTCTTTTTTTCGGAATACATTAATTCAAGTGTATACCTAAAAATGGCTATACGATCGTAAGAGAACCTTTGTAGGTATTAGTAAAAAATACTTTAAAAGACCGTTCATTAAAATCTACTGCAGTCTATCCTCTTTTAGAATGTTCCTAATCTGACCTTGATTCAAGTTCACACTATATATCAGTATAGATATGCATACGTTATAGAATATAGAAGACAAAGATATCGTTAATTATCACAGTTTCCACCAATCAAGTTTGCAGGGGTAGCCGCTAACACTTACGTAAGCCGTCGGTAGATTTTGTTCTGAAGAATAAAGTAAACATCATCTCAGTCAATGAGATTCATGCTGAATTTTAGATAAATTCGAGTTTGGAGTCTGTATCTATAGGATTTTCATTCTGCTTCTACTCCTACATTTAGATTTAGCCATGTTGATATATGAATCTTCATCATAAATTTAGAGAAATTGTTTTGGTTCTTGATCCAACACAAGTCGTCGGAACGAATAATCAGTTTTTTATTGAACTATTCAAGTTAAGCTTCTTCCCAGATGTTTAATCTCTAGTAGTTAATGATTTAAAGTACAATTTTTGTTTTCCAAACTTCAGAATTCTGTATATCGTATAAGTATGGCTAGTTTGTAATTTAATTCTAAGTAAAATTTACAAGATGTGACATTACTTTTTCATAATTTCCTTTTATTCATCATTACACCGGAACTACTAAGGAAAGATCTATTGATGAAACACTAAAATATTTAAGTTCAAAGGACCCAAGTGGAAAATAGATAGAAAATTATGAGCAGAAAGAATATAGTCAGTGATACATTAGATTAATACACCAGGTTGAAGGCCGGAGTGTGATAGATTTCAAAATCCTTGTCATTTGTGTAATCACCGAAGTGTTTCAAAGCCCAAAATCGTAGTTTGTATTGACCAGGAAGAAGTTGAGTAGTGTAAAGGAGTGCATCGTTTTCAGTTGTAATCACAGTACTGACTAAACCAGTCCAAGGAAAAAAATAATATGGCTGATATGATTGACCTGACATTGTAGCACCGTTTCTTGGTACATTCTTAAGGTATAATGGGCCCGAACCATCACCATCGTATACCAGACCAAAGCTATGATGGGAAGAGAAAGCAAAGCATGAGAATATATTCTTCTGAAAAATGATCTTGAAAACATGTGATGGGACACTACTGCATTGATTGCATTAGTTGATGTCATTCTAATCAGAACATCAAGTAATTTAATCGTCAATTCTGTTCAAAACCACAACTGTGTCTAATAAAAGATGGAATAGGTTGAAATAAAACAACTACGATGTATTAAGTATCAAGAAGTGATATCGTATATGTTCGTTTATTTGTGTTTTCTGTATCAAACTACTATGGCAATGTCGTGCATAGAATTTATTCTATGATAAAATCAAAGAAAAGATTAAAATTTTTCATAAAGATACATGAAATGTGAGAGCCTACGTTTCGAGCTAACTCCCATTCTCATATATTGAAACGAGAGATGGTCACCATACAAGGAGGAAAAAGCAAATCACATCTAACCCCTATACGTCTCTTCGAATGAAGAAGACATAGTTTTCCGATTATGCATTTAATACACACCGGATGCTAGGTTTCATCATGATTTACCAATATGGATATAGTTCTGACAATAATTTATGAAGTAGCAACCGAATCTATGTACAACCGTCAATCTCAAGTGCTCGTTACAACATGAAAACATTTCGAGTGAAGCTTTCGTTTACCTCGGATTGAAGCCCTTTAGAACGTTTTCTGTTCCAGCGATGACATCGATGAAAACGATTCTTGATGCCCATGCTGTAGTCAGAATAATTGGAAATGCTCCCGACGCAGTTAAGTTCATGTATTCTCCATTTGAAATGAAGTTACCAGTGTCATCCAATAAACCTGTTACAATGCCCAACGGACTTTCGTGAACTAGTATTTGTGCATTTTTGTAATCACCCACAACACCAGCATCTATACAGATGTGGATCATCTTATGACAGAATGCATATTCGAACAGTGAAATCATATAAACTTACATGGAACATGAGCTATTTTGTCATCTACATCGTTGGAAACATAAATAAAGCCAGAAAATATTGGAAGAAGAGCCGGCTGAGCTTTGCGAGGTGCTTGAAACCTAAGAGTGACCACGCGTGATTGTCCAGGCTCGAGTTTGAAAGATGTTGGCCGTATGAAAACTTCCTTTTAATGTAACAAGGAAAACAAAGAAATAAAGACTCAATCATAGATATAAATTAACAGGAAAATAACCAGGTATGTTTTCTGCAGAGATCATATACTAGCGGTAAAAATCGCATCGCATAGTTCGTACTCGCAAACAAAACGCTTACCACTACCTAAGTATATTAACATATAATCTACTCTTTGTATACAAATACAGTAATTGAAGTTATCGATACTTGACAAAAGCATACTTACATCGGTTATAAGAGTTTAGAAACATTCTTTCTTCTATTTCGAATATAAAATTATTTTAAATCAACCTTTCGACTATATTCTTCTGTGGTGACTAGAAATTTTCAAACTGTGATGCCTTCATGCATGCACTGTAGTTTCACTTTACGAATGAAGATTTAATTTCGGCTTCATGAATCACGTAGTACTCACAGCATAGTCGGCGGTGTATATGGGCTGTGACAAAAGCTGATCATTGCCTTTCTCTCCTCCAGTAGCTAATGCAGCTCCATGATGACTTATTTTGTACCAAGCAGCTTTATGACCAACGTTAGAAACTTTGATTTCGTAGACTTTCTTTTGTCGAATTGTGTCATTCAATGCAAGTTCACTCGGCGAAACGATCGTTGTGGCTGTTAAGGCTTGAAAGGCATTGACCAATCCTGCACCTTGTTGAACAATCGTGGCGAGCATGGACGAACTGTATATCTTAACTGGCATGGCGTTCGACTGAAATAAATTCACAACTTCCGAGAATGACGGTCGACTCTTTGAACCTTTCAAATTATTGCCAACTGTCGATAGAGCAGGATTACCGATGTGTGCAAGAAAGAGTGCCAATGTTCTTCAAAAAGAGAATCGAATCGGTTTTTAAAATGATTCATAATAAACAATATTTGTTTAACGGTGGGAGCAGAAAGAACGTGAACCGATACCATTTCTTTTTGGCACAAAATACTATACATCCGGTAGATTTAAGAAGATTTATGAGTTAACAATGTACGAAAATAGAACCAGATTTAACGAGCATATGTATATACATAAATATAGACAGGTAGATAGCACATTTCTAAAAGTTCTCAATAAATAAAGTATTCTAACACCTTGCTCTTATGACATTGTTGGATCATTTGCACAATAGAATATCTAGCATGAACAGATTCAATGATATTATCAGTCTAGCGCAAATATTTGTCTATATCTTACAATTTACCTTATATTGTTTAGCGTTTACTAGTTTGGACACTCTAAATAGGATTGCTTATATTGTGGAAAACTTTCAGTTCACAACGACGTTATTTAACTCTTATTAAAAGATTTGCTCAATATTTCTTTCCATTTGAATTATTCCTTTGAAAACTTGAGGAATGACATAGGTTTACATAGACAATCTACTTTCACAGAAAATGAGATTTCTGATTGCATTCTACAAATCATCTACTCATGATTAATTGATATCTGAACACACAGTTGAGACACCAAAGAATTCATCGAGAATGCCGTCCACACATTGCAAAAGTACTGATCACAATATGATGAATAACTCTTACATATTGATATTTATGAAGTTCTTATCCTTGTCGCTTCTTATGCAGAGTCAGCCAGTGTTGGGCGTCTTTCGAAAACAAAACGATGATTGAACAGATAATCATGTCTCGCATTCAAAGCCTCATAAACAACGTAAATTCATACAGCTCTAGTTTTCCATACAGGTTTACTGAAAGTTCTACATAAAAACATCCGCTTGCCAAAAGTACTAAGTGTGCTAATGTTACAGTTCTTCAATTCAATGTAAAAGTTACTAGTGTAAACTACCGAATATTCTGGATTCTCTGTTTTGCAGCGATATGTACTGTATGCGAGCATTGATTTTTTTCTATGATAGATTTAAGGTAAGAGATTTCGATCGGCTGTCTCTTGATAATTTGGATGAAGTAACTTTATCTCGGCAACAATCATATTGTTGCATGATTCTTTGATTAAAAGAAGTTTGGGAACTACTAAATGCATTATATGGTTGCCGTTTTTATTTCATGTAACGAGTGTCTTATGATTACCATTGATGTTTTTTGGTAACTATTAGGATTTAGAAATAATTTTCTTCGGTACTAAGCTGTTGTTAAATCCCTTTCGACAAATCAAGAGGTTTTCTCTTCTCAAAAGGTTTCAAAAACTGCAGTTCAACTGTACTTCGAACTTTCAGTGATAAAATGAAATTCATTCATACCCAGCGACATAAGGACAAGCCATACTTGTGCCCGAGTAAGAAGCGTATGCCTCTGATAATTTCTGTTTTTGAGCAGCGTAAGTTGAAATGGTCGAGTAAACATCGCCACCTATACCACTTATTTGAGGCTTGAGTAGTAGATCACCAGTAAGACCAAACGATGTGAACGAAGAGAGTGTTCCTGCCGTTGGCTTAATCGCAATGAGAAGAAACGAAGATATGTCAAGATTCAACTGATAAACGTGGCAAAACAATCAATAGTAGTCCTTTTTCTTATGTTGAAAATTTCCATTTATGAATTTCTACGGTGGTTTTATAAACTTTGAATACTCTTACTGTCATCGTCGTTTCGAGTCAATTCTCTTATCAAACTACGAAAAATTATATTTGAATGGTATCTTATGCCATATTTCGTTGCATACACTATGAGGAAAAAAGTACATTTTGACTTACAACTGGTGCAAGTTCCATCAGATTGGTGAATGTAAATACAGCAGAAGGATTTCCTGCCACTATTGAAATGATTTGTTGACCATCTACCAAACTGATGCTACCACTGGGAATCACCGATGATCCTAAAAGATAAGTTCAAGTAAAACAGAAAATCAAAACGACAGTGAAATAAACCTGTAATGGCACCAACATTGTATAAAAGACAACCCTTTGCACCAGCGGTCGCTGCTAGATTACACCTAACTGCCGAGCCGCATAAATCTCCGGTATGATAGGCATACAGAACAACAGCATCTGCAACCGATTTCGTCGGACCGTTACATCCATCATTCGCTGTAGCTTCTGGATCTAGTCATTTTTAAAAAAATGGTTATGTCTATAGTACAGAATGAAAATATACTGTTGACGACAATAATTGATTTTACACTCGATTGCCATCCACCAAAAGCAGTTCCTGCCGAATAGAAAATCTTTTGACTATCAGGTGTAAGTAAGTAAAATTCAGCCACATGCGAGTTGTCCACTGAAGCTATAGCCATAGCCCCTGGTGAAATAGCTGGATCAGCACCTGTTTGAAGACCTTGAGTTCCGTCATTTCCTTGAGCAAAAGTTATGTACACTTTAAGAAACTTGGCAAAATATCAGAACATTTCGGTATTCAAGAAAGATTGTTTACCTCCTCTTTCCGACACAAGTTGAGCTACGATTGAATCTGATGTTTCCGTGTATGCTCCAGCCCCTCCGACGGACATTGTGACTAAATAGAGTGAAGTCATATTGAAATATCAGATGCAACATTCCAATATCAAGCCGTAACGAGATCTGTACTAGAGGTTTAGTTATCTATACGTCCCTCTGATTGGTGCGTGTCATGTGATAAAATTAAGCCTTATAACTTATTATTTGAACTCAGTTCAGTGTAGTTAACTGTTTGACTTTGATTCTCTGAATAACTGTACTTGCAATTGAACTGAAAAATAGCTTGCTCATCATTACCATGTGTCTCTTTACACAAGCACAAACAAATTAGATTGATATTTGCTGTTGGATATATATTCAGATTTAGATAGCTCATCTCACTGTCAATGAAAGCAAAGTTTGAATTTTTCGAGAATGTTCAAGTTACAATGACATTCCTACAATCATCTGACGATTGAAACAACGATTAAACTGAAAAGCTACCGAAATAGTACAACCTGTCTTTTTTTTTAATACATAACTAAGTAGTATACAGTTATTCGTTATAAAATAACGTGTTATTAGATACCTAGGCGAAGCAAATATCTTAGTGAATTGAATTCGTCTCGTGTCATCGTAAAGAATCGCATACGAATACTTACTTATGTCGGCCTTGTCTTCGAAAGCACTAATGATTGCAGCAGTTATCACATCTAAAGGCGTTTCGAAAAATATAACATAAGTATAGATAAGCTTCTGTGAACAGTTTTCATTCGTGTGCATGTGTACCTGTGGTAGTTCCATCTGCAGCGCACCCGAAGATACGATCTATGCAACGAAAAGAATGAAATCTACGTAAGTTGTTATGGTGCAAACTTGCGTGAACCTACATGCACCAAGAGTTGCCTGAGGAGCGACACCTAGAAAAGGTGCAAGAGGCCCAAAGCCTGTTTGAGATATATCGGTAGCATTCGCAGCAATAATGCCGGCCACATGAGTGCCTAAACTCAATTTAATGCTTTTATTAGTACAGTTCTAGATGCTGAGTCGAAAATTTAAAAAAATACCATGAGATTCGGAAGAACAATCGTCGATTGGATCGTTATCCGGTACTGGAATCGGATTCACTGCACTGTATGCATCTCCCACCAAATCTAGAAAGATAAGTTATCATTATTTTTTCGTCTCGAATGAGAAGTGGAAATCGCCTTTTACCATAACCAAATGCAACTTTACATTGTGGTCCAAAACAACCTCCTAGAGCAGGATGTAGATAATCGATACCAGTATCAATCACAGCAACCTAAATAGTGCGTAGATTGACATGGGTAATCCATTGGCATCTGCAGAAATCACGATCAACTCTAAAGCCTATTATAACTATGACATCAAACATAACAGTTGGGAAATTGAGCTATGCATTAAGATTTTCACTGGTAAATAATTCAAGAATGATTTTAGAGCAGCGAACTGTATCCTGTTATGAAAAGGAGCATTAGCAACATTATCGTGCATGCTATTTTGAAAAGAAAACCGACAGTCAACATTGTAATTAGATATTGGTCTGAGGATAATCTTCACTTCAGTTATCGAATAATCTTAAATGAATAATGATTGCATGTCGATGTAATCAAACAACCAAACGATATTGATTTTTTCTAGTTCTATCTTCTTCTTAAAACGATTAATCAAAAGAACTTGTGCCAGATTGAAAATTCTTACCCGAACACCTTTTCCAAAATTTTTCAATTGGCTGTGAACCTGTGCGACTCCTGTCATTTCATGTGCAATCACAGTATTCACTTGATTGCCACTCTTACCACCAGGTGTGGCATAGCTATTTAAATTTTTTGGACCTGGGACAAAATAAACTGGATAAACAGCTTTAGCATGGGGTATAGACTCGATGACTTTGACTGAATGCTCGATATCCACTGAGAACGAAGCACCAGAGAACAACGATGAAGAAATCGAATGTCGCATGACAATAGCCGATCGTGGAATTCCACGAGATCTTTCCAACGAGTCAGTAATTAGCTGTTCGAAATTGCCAATGCGAGCACGTTGGTCGAATTCCACCAAGTAAGTATTCGGTATAAGTTTACGGCCACTATTCGTACGAGGAGGCGAATCCATTTCTAATGATGTTTGTCCGTTCCCTACTTTGAGGTCAGTAAATTTCTGGAGAATCTCTGCAAAATATTACACAAATGATATACTTCAGTTGAATAGTAGATTTTAAAGCAATACATACTAAAAGCACCACGTGTATCAGTCAATCGATCGGCAAGTATGCTTAGATTTATACTGAGTATTACAAAGAATGCTCCTGCAATAATTAACTTCATGTTCTGCTTTTATGTTGTGAATATATGATGTCAATTTGCCAGATAAAAGGAGAAAAGATTTCAATATCTACAATGCATTTCATAATGATTAATATATGACAAGAATCAAGATCATGTACTTAAAATCGAAAGCAATATACATGATGAATACTGCATTCTTTATCTCAAGTAAATTGTTACAACAACTCTCGTATTGTTTTTTTTCTAGTGAAGATTATCGACTCATAGAAAACTGTACATTGTTTCTATACTGCATTCAGTGTGAGTGTTTTTCTCTCCTCCAAACTACAATATAGCATCTGTCGAATGTAACAGAAATACTAAGAACATGATGCTAAGGTTCGAAAGGTTTCATCGTGTGTGCATATTAGAAGAATTATCCTTCTAGAAGAGAAACACCAAAAATTGTAGAAGAACACTGATAAATTAGTACAGAGAGATTAGCAGAATTTTAATTCCTTCATAAGTATCGATGGCAACAGTTCTATGGAAATATTAAATACGATCAGTATTCATTTAAGGCTTCTGATCATTGAAAATTTTCATAAATATTGATGATAACTTAAGTTCATAAAAGCATATTATCATCTAAATGAATATGCCATTAAAATGTCCTAACAATGTTTCTTATTATTACCTGTTTGAATGTACATCATTTTAAACTACACTCAATAGTCTTTAGTCAGAAAAGTAAAATAACTTGATACATTGATTTACAGTATAGATAAAGAATGTTAGTCACAGACAGCTAGGCAAGCGGAAAATTGAACCCTTACTGGAACTCATGATAGCATAGCGTGAGATGGGTATTGTGTCCAAGGTTACAAGATCATATCACTAGACGACTTTACAATATTCTAAACGAATTTAAACTTCATTATTATCCATGATCTTATTACGAGAACTGAGCAGATTCGTTTCTATCCTCAACTGCCATATGTCAAATCTGATTGTTCAGTATCTTGCTAGTTTACAGAGGTATGAGGAATAGAGAGAGGAAAGTTCAACGGGACACCATCAGTTTTCATCTAAGAAAAAATATATAAAACCAGGCATTATCCACATTATTAGTCATTATAAAGAAGTGTTCAATAACTCTCACTCACCCAGATGAATCGTTTCAGCGAAAAGCGTTTCTCCTACCACTCTACCAAGGATTTCAGATCTCACAGAAATAGGAACCCAACTAACCACGTAACAAGCTCTTACATCAGTACATATATATCTCGAAACTAGACCGTATGTTTTACAAGCAGAAACATTATTGAAAATCTTGCATTCTAAACGATTGCGATGTGAGTTATGAATGCACTCACATTCAGACCCTCAATGTCGATTAGTTAGAGTTGAATCAACAAATTTATAGAAAGAGCGATTGATTCTTAACTTTAAAAACGTCACTTAGAATGGGCATCATATAGAGTTCAAGATAAAATGAGAAGAAGAAAAAAATATTTCTTCAAATTACATAAGTGTAACACGAGTGATTTGAATGATGCACATTCGAAAGGAATTTCGAGCGGTTAATTCATTATCTGTATGTAAGATGTACAAATATCTTATTCGTAGTTGAATGCATTATGTTTCTGTGTGTTCTAGTGAAAATCGGCGAATATGATACTAAAGGTAAGATAATAAAAAAAGCGGTGTTATATATTTCGAATGCATGACTATTTTTGAAAACGATGGTAAAAATGCTACCTGAATTGTAATATAAAAACAAATGACTTGACTAACCAGGAAAGATATAACCATTTTTGTGACGAACAATAATCAAACCATAGGCAAGTTATTGTCAGATGAAGAGTTTCAAAAAGGAGAGAGAGAGAGAGTTCATCAGAAGTTTTATTTTTCTTTGTTTTTTTGTGTTCCTTTTTGATTTTCCTGTTGTTTTCGGTAAGAAGTTCAGAAAGCTTGTTTAGTTAGGTTAATATTATCTCAAGGTGGTTGGTGGCGATCACATGTCTGACCAGTTTTTTCTTTACGAGACTTTTGTTGGTCACCTGAAATTTATTGAAATGGTCATGATTTAACAGCGCACAATCTTTGAACAAGCATTAGGCCAATCAAGATAAAGTTTTATAGTGTTACCCTTAAAGATGATGAATGATTGACGAGAAGCTACTTCTCGTAAAACTCAGTGGAAAAAATGAGATAAGATGTATATTTTGAAAATGTCATGAAGTCTAGCTGCTTTAATTAAGAACATAGGGATTATGAAATCATTTCTATAAAAAAAAGAAATCTCTTTTAAGAATCCTACTTGTTTCATTTACTCGTTATTTTATTGGAATTCGACGAAGCAGCTCAAGAAAAACGTAAAATAATAGTGTTTGTTAGCAAATTGTTAGGGTCATATTTTTTTCAAACATATTCAAAACAGAAACTAAGTTTAATACTGAAGATAGCATTAGATTTTTTCGAACGTATGAAATGGATTTAGATTTTCAAAAGGAAATTAATCATAGAAAGCCAGAATGATCAGAAATGGAACATGCATTGTATGAAATATGGCAGCAGTTCTTATTTCACTGAAGAACTTCAAAATGAATCAAAACCGAAAAATTACATTAAGAAACTTCAACGACTTAACCGGTATTCTGAAGATTTTCAATAAATCGGAAACCTTTCAAAGTATGGAACGCAAATTTCTCAATCGATTTCCATTGCCCATTATGGGATTCTTTTAAAGATTCATGACTGTCTGGGAAGACAGAAGATATCTGTAGGTACTCTTTCAAATGCTAACTTGGTTTTTCGGGGAAAATTAGCTTTCTACAATACTTTTTCGAATTCGGAAACTACTATGAAGCTTTCGATAGCAGAAAAATTGTATTCAAAAATATTTTCAATGGATCCTTTTTCCAATAGGTGATTGTTTAGTATATGGGCAATGTTAAAATCAAAGAAAAAAATCATCTTACTCATCAAAACAAGAAGCTAGTAAATCCAGTTGGTCTATACGAGTATGGAATATAGAAAATCTGTAGTTCATTCGTTCTACTGACTCTGCTGCTACGACTACATTCTAAGTGACAATATCTATAAATGGGGGTCTCAAAAAAGTCCAATTAACTAGTAGGATCTATTATACAATTCCATGGTTAGTAGTAACTGAAAAACATATTTGCCTATGAGCTATAAAACAAGTTCATACATAAAAAACTGCCATCGATGCAACTGCACTAAAATGAAATTCTTACAGTTAATTAGAAAAACAAGGACAACTTACCAGTATATACTTACTCTCGACAACATTATTGAACTTATCATATGCCACTTGATATGTTAACTAGTTACAGTTTAATTTTGACTCTTCTTTCATCAAGAAAAGAAATATTTCACGGATTCTGAAAGTATTAAATAAAATAATGTATAATTCATTCTAAATGTAATTTAACTAACTATATGTTGTCGTTAAATTGCAACTTGATGAGCTTGAATGTATTAGAGAATGATTTCAACTTACACATAATGGCGTAAACAGATGGAGACTAGGGGAGCTGTGCCGCCCCCCCCCCCTCTCCTAAGGAGAACTAGACCCACCTTACAAAATTTTTTTATTTCGAAGCTTTGTTATGTTTGTGTTTGTAATTTTAATGTGCATATAAATGTTATATAAAGAATGCATTATTATGTACAATATCTTCTCTAACAGAATATAAAAGATAGCATCAACCATGTAGCCAATAATGTAAAATAATGGACATTACCTTATATTATTTTTGATAAATAATGTACGTGATGTAATTATAATGCAATCTTTTTCATGCATTATAATGCATTATTTGATAAATAGTGCATTGATTTTGAGCGAGTCTTCGAAACTTTTATCATTATTTCTCTGAAATACATTACCATTCATGAAAAATTTGAGAAAAAATGTATTATAATGTGTTGAAGTTCTGCAGGCTCTTAATTAATTACAATGCATTTTTTCGCTCATTTTTTATGTATTGCAATGCATTCCAAAGAAATAATGATAAAATTTTCGAAGACTCATTCAAAAATCAATGCATGTTAATGCATAATTTTACATTATTGGCTACATGGTCAGTATACACTTGTTCTTTGAATTTTTTTGACACATGACGATCAAACATCTATTAATTAATGTAATTCAGAGAAAGCAATATCTTCAAAAAATAAAACGATAAAAACGGAATGCGTAATTTAATTACATATACATATCATATCATGAATGTTTCTGCATACAAGTTGTAAAAGATAAGCTCATTTCTGCGCACAACATTTTGCGTTGACTCATGAGTAATAATAACAGGAAAACTCTCGATTTCTAATTTTTGTCAACTCAGAAAAGCACAATTCTTCTCATAAACAAACTAATGATGCTGACAACCAAAAAGTTGTTTTCGCAATCACTTGATATGGCAGATGAACGCTTAAGCGATCTTTGTATCTTATCAATTGAACGTGATATTGATAAAGATTTTGAAAAAGTCATTGATCAATTTGCTGTTAATCGTATTAATAGCAGAATTTTGTTGCGATCGCTGTTTTTTGTATTGTATTGTTGCTAGATATGTGTAACATGGTCCCGATCCCAACGGGACTGGGACCGAGACCAAAATGTTTTTTGGCTGGGAACCGGACCAAAAACTATTGGTCCCGCTCATGTCAAATTGTTGCTTAATTTATAATTATTTTGTAGGTAATAAAGGTTTGAACAATTTTTTAACTTTATTATTGGTTCCATTGCATTCTCATGTACTGCTCAACTTCTTTTTCTTGAACTCCACAAAACTGGGAGGCAGAGCCCCCCCCCCCCCCCAACGAAAATTTTCTGGTTACGCCCCTACTTACACAGTTCTTCGACGAACACTTTTAATCAGTGGAGAGTACTCTATTTAAAAATTCAGAGAGACTAAAATGTCTCGATATTGCTCGAAATATTCAAAAGAATTTAGAAATTCATTTCTCCATCATTATTCGATGATTACGAAAACTTTATGATTACATTATCAACATTTTCATTTTATTTATAAAACATTCAACAAGTACCATGACAGTCATTGAGGATAAATAGGTAAGTCCTTTTTTTGCAGGTTTTCAAAGTATTATACTATGATTAGATACAAATACAAAGTGAAATGTTTATCAACTAAAACTAAATGGAATAAGTTGTCTCACGCTATATACATTCTGTTTTAATGACTCGAATCGATTTTTCCTAGAGACTTCTAATAAATATGTGTGATGACAATAATACTAGCAGTGACATAAATTTGAGTTTGTTTATTGTAGTTCTTGTGAAGGTTTTCACAATTGTTCGTCAAAATAATTTTCAGAAGAATCTTCGTTCGTTTTCTCGACAAAACTCAAAGCATCGTTACCACTAATAACACTGTTATCAAAATTATTCTTTTGTATGCGACCACTTCTGAATCCTTCGTGTAAACTTGAACATTTTAGAAGCCATATGCTTGATATCGTTTTGTTGTGAGGGCCTGATTCTTCAATTGACTCCAGTCATATAAAGAACATACATTGCTTTCGTGACCATTGTATCATAAGTCTAGTCTTTGACTCGTGTAATGTCGAGAAGTTGACATCTTTTAAATACAATTTCTCTCTATAATTTAAATTACCGTTGATGACTATTTTTGGACTGTTCTTTAGATTTTATATTCTTTAGAATGAACTTTATATTTCACCTTCAAAGAGTCCTTAGAATTTTGATGTCATCACGCCCTTAAACGAGCCATCGAATTTCTTAACTATATTTATGGTCGTCTTCGATCATCAGCGAATTCACACAGATGAATAATTCTACGTATTGACAAATTCATTCATCGGGGTAATTCATTTTGTAGATAACGAGTAATGGTCGCAATATATAGAACTGAATTTCAACTTTCGCAAACTCAAGTGCTAATTGATATGGTCCAACTGTATTGCTTGTTGTTCACTATTAATCAAAATGCATATCATTGGTAGGATTCATTGTTGATGTTCGTCAGAACAAGAGAACTGATTATACAGTGAAGTACAGTGGTTAACTTATCACTGCAAGAAAATCAAATGCGTACATTTGATACAGTCGACCGAGTTGAGAAATTTTGGAAATGCATTCCAAGAATTCGTTGAATCTTAACATGCATGGTTGATCAGTGTGATTGTACTCCACTAGTAGACGAAATTTTGAAGATTTTGTCATGTCCTATAGTGGAACATAAATGTAGGGTACATCTATGAGGGCGGGTGGCGTCAAAATAAGTCTTAATGTTTCTAATTGAAATTTATTCAAATATGATCATGTTTATTTCAATGAGAAAAATAAAATATGACACTAGACTAAGTTCAATCCTGATCTGATAATAGCGATGAGATCAAGTCGTATATGCTTGATTTGGAAAACATTGCATCTGTTTTCTTTTCTCCAGAGTTTGAGTACTTTCCGTTGTTTCTCTGATTTCATTGATGAAATCAATATTATACTTAGATACACTCAAGATTGATTTTCTCTGCTTTCTTTGTTGAAGATCACAATGAATGATTTTCACAATCGGATTAAAAGAGTTCTATTTTGACGATAAACGAATTGGTTTCCAATTCTACCTGATACTGTGGAATGTCGATTACGCGTTCTCTTCCATCGAAGAACGATCCATTAGAATGAAACACAGAGAATACATTCACTTATGTGATACAACTTAACTGTACTCCAGACTATATGTTCGGTAAAATGTTTTGTCTAAAGACATCTATTGTCTACGTTCAATAAGTTGGCAGACTTATCAGTAGGATTTACTTATTTGTGTCATATTCAAGCTCTATGGTTGATTTCATCATGATAACGATCATGTTGTTTATTATCATGATATAGATAAGTAACTGTGTCGAAAAGAAACAAGTCTCTTATCTTTCGGTTAGATTTCTGAAATTTACTCATACACAACTCGAATCAATATGGTAAGTTGCTTGCCGTCACTTTAAAAAATGACTATGGTACAGTATTTAGGCCATTCATCTGACAATATGTTGGATAGTTGTTCTTTTGTTTATTATACGCAGTTTTGCAGTACCAATCCCCTCAAAAACTAGTTGTGGATATAATGTAATAAACACCGTTTATACATTCATATTTAGAGTTAGATGATAGAAATACTAATGTTCTAGTTTTGTAACTTGGGCTATCCGAATAAACTTAATGTTCATATTGTACCTCACACACACGATGATGTTGGTTGGCTCAAAACAATTGATCAATATTACTATGGATGTAAGTTATGCGTTTAGTAGAACCAACAATGAAAAAAGCGTTAGTGATTGACTTGCACTATTTTCTTGTTTTTTTAGCACGCAGTGAAATTTGTAACCGAGGCGTTCAATACATTATTGATTCAGTGATTCAAGCACTGCTTGACAATCCTGATCGACGGTATATCTATGTCGAAATGGCATTCTTTTGGCGTTGGTGGAATCAACAATCCGATGAAATGCATAACACAGTTAGACAACTTGTCAATGAAGGTTATTGAAAAAGAACTTCAACATGAATCTTATCAGTATAATCTCTGCCCACTTAGTCTATAGAGTTGAACAGAAAAGAATATTGAATTTGACAGACGGATCTATGTGTAGATTCTGTTTAAAGAACAGAATGAGCACTAGAGCGAACAAATATGTACTTCTTTTCTATTTAATATTAATAACTATGTAGGTCGCCTCGAGTTCATTTCTGGTGGTTGGTCTATGCATGATGAAGGAGCAACACATTACAATTCAATCATTGATCAACACAGTTTAGGTGCAGAGTTCTTGCATGATCAGTTCGGTGAGTGTGCTCGACCGAAAATCGGCTGGCAAATCGATCCATTTGGCCATTCAAGAGAGGTGGCTTCATTGATTGCGCAGGTATTTCCAATACTAACACAGATGCATTACTCACTCTGCTAGCTACATGAGTAGATGGGTTTCGATGGTCTATTTTTTGGACGAGCTGACTATCAAGACATTGCACAACGAAACTTGACAAAAACGATGGAAATGATCTGGAAAGGAAGTGCCAACTTAGGTAAGTGCGAATCAAATCCATGCGAACTAATTTGAAAACCATTTTGCATTCAATATACGACATACTATTGATGTGATACTGTATGTATTACTAAAATAAGTTTTCTAGATCGTCAGGGCTGGCTATTTACCGGTATTTTGCCCCATGGATACGATGCACCGAATTCGTTCTGCTTCGATTTTCTATGTAAAGATGCACCGATCATGGTTTGCTGAAATTTGAATCTTCGTTTTCTTCTATTTAATTAACGAATCTTAGGATGATGTTCGTCGTCATGATTATAACGTTCCTGAACGTGTTCAAGCCTTTATCGACGCTGCACGGAATGAGGTCTTTTTCTTTATGATTTTATTGTTTCAACATAGTGGCTTTTTCATATAATTATTTCTCATAATTCATAGGCCACTAGTTATACTACAAATCATATTATCATGACATTCGGTAGTGACTTTCAAGATCAGAATGCCCATGAAAAATTCAAAAATTTGGATAAATTAATTAACTATGTCAATGCTCAGGTAAAGATAAGGCAAAACTATTAACTGATGCAATTCTCGATTGATCGATCATTAGCAAGGCAATGGGAGTGATGTCAATGTTTTCTATTCAACTCCTTCATGCTACTTATACGCTTTGAATAATGCCAAAAAGCAATGGACAACAAAAACTGACGATTTCTTTCCCTATGCTACTCATTCCCATGGTTTCTGGACTGGCTACTACACTTCACGTTCTACTCTCAAAGGATATGAACGTTATTCGAACAATGTTCTTCAAGTAACACGTCAATTGAATGCATTTACACAAAGCAATCGACGTAGTAGTATTTTTCATTTGAGTAAGACGAACCTGTTGGTGCACAGCATAATCAGTTTGTTTTGTTTTTCATAGGTGAAGCTATGGGTATTGTTCAACATCATGATGCTGTTAGTGGCACAGAAAGACAGCATGTTGCTGATGATTATGTTCAACGATTGTCGGATGGACTCGACAGAGTATCGGTATGTATTCAAATAAAACTATTTGGTTACGCTGACTGATAGTATTGATACGAATTTACTATAGGATGTTATCAATGATGCATACGGTAAACTTTTACAGAAAGACGGTCATCTATCACCTTTATTCAGTCAATTTCTTTGTCCACTGTCAAACATTAGTGAATGTCGACTGATTGAAGGACAAGAACAAGTACATGACTTCGATGAACATTGCACTAGGGATCTTTTTCTTTCTTGTAGTTCACTGTAACACTATGGAATCCAATCCTTCATCCAGTGACTATTTATCCTCATGTACCGGTCACTCGAGAATATTCGATTCGTGATCCAATGGGGAAATTTGTTTCAGCTGAAGTAGACAATAGACGATAGATCCAAGAAAGATGATCATTTAGTTTTTGTTCTGTTTCTTCCAGTACCTTCCCCTAGCAGACATCACAAAAATGATTCCTGGTCGAACGAGTACTGCTCAAAATCAATATATCTTCGAAGCATCATTGCCTGCCATAGGCTATAACACTTATTATTTTGAAGCTAAACGTATGTATTATTAATAAAGCAAATAGAATGTTTTTACATGCAGGTCGAGAACAACCGCAATCATAAAACTATCATAATTTCTCATTGTTACTTTTTATGAATCATTAAAATTAAAAATTCATAATTTTTCTTCACAATTAGATACGAAAGGCGGTAACGACAGAAAAGTTCATAACAATGTGATAACGAAAAAAAATGAAGTTTGTATTCTACAAAACGAAGTACGATGTTCATGTTAAGTTTTGAATGCTTGATACATGTAGTTTCTTTGATTTTGTTAGCATCTACGAATAGAGTTCGACGATCATGGAAATTTGCAGCGGATCATTAATTTAGAAAAGAATTTGACGTTGCCATTCACAAATCAAGGCTTCTATTGGTACTCAAGTAAATAACTCCAGAGATTTTGCAAACAATTATTTGATGCAATGAAGAGTAGAGAATTTTATTTTTTATGAACGAGATGTGTTAGAAAAAAGTGAATGACTACTTTTGTGTCTAGAAAAAAATAATGAATTAAGAAATTCTTAAACAATTGAAGTAAATACCACCATCGATAAGTCGGCTTTGAGTCAAATGATACTGGCACTGCTAATGAATTATTAAATTCCATTAGTTAGTTGATTTTCAGCTAAAACATCTATTTCTCAATATATTTTAATAAAGCAGGTGTATGTTTATGTCAGTCATGTGTTTTTTTTCTTTAAAAGGTTTTCCTAGTAACAGCACTGAAGGCTTTCAAGCATCTGGTGCTTACATGTTTCGACCATTGAACTCTCATCCACAACCAGTGAGTAATCAACGTTTGATGTGAGTAGCTTCATTTGACGTTGTTCTCTGAGCGATTTGTCCTATATCGAGGAAAAATAATCAAATAGAAATTGTACAAAAACAAATATATTGCAAACAGCATTTATTGCTTTTAACGATTGGGCGACTCAACAAATCACTCTGTATCCAAAAGCACCATCCGTTGAGATCGAATGGACATTGGGACCGATTCCTATTGACGATGGCATTGGAAAAGAGATTGTCATTCGCTATGATACCGACATCGATAGTGCATCGAAATATTATACAGATGCTAATGGACGGGAAGTACTTGAACGTATTCGTAATTATCGACCAACATGGAATTATTCGAGTGACGAGCCAGTTAGTGGTAACTATTATCCAATCAATAGCCGAATTTGGATTCGAGATAATCAACGTCAATTGACTATACTCACTGGTACGGATTACTTTTTCTCCTACACTATGACTCATTTCATCATGATTCAAATTTTCAGATCGATCGGAAGGTGGTGGAAGCATGTATAATGGTTCTATAGAAATTATGCTTCATCGTAGAATTCTCTATACTGATGGAGTCAGTCTTAATGAAGCATTGAATGAGACGGCTTATGGCAAAGGTCTTGTTGTTCGTGGTAAACATCATCTTCTCTTTGAACCACCAACTTACAGTGCACGCATTCATCGAACCAGCGCTCAACATCTGTTCATGCATCCTCTAGTTACGTATGCACTGCCTGACACATCATCCTACACAAATTATTCGATGAGCTATCGTCAAACATGGTCGGCTCTGTTAGGTTCAATGCCACTTAATGTTCATCTCTTGACATTTGATCAATTAAATGCGAAAGAGTATCTTGTTAGAGTTGAACATTATTTTGAATTGAATGAAGATGAGACTTATTCACAACCAGTTACTATCGATATAAAAGATTTATTCACAACTATTGGCATGATTGTCGATGTACATGAATTAATACTCAGTGCCAACTTACCTCTCTCTGACTTACATCGATTAGACTGGATGACTGATGATGGCAACTCGTCACATGTTAATAAAGAGCGTAAGTTTAATGCTGATTTTAAGCTTTCGTGCCTGATATAATACACAAACCTACGTATCGTTTTCTAGAACGAAATTCTCTGCATGAAACAATAGTTACTCTATACCCAATGCAAATTAGAACATTTCAAATTACAATCAATTAGAGTACGCATATCTTACAAATAATTTGACTTTCTGTTGCTCCAATCAAACCAAGAGAGTACCCCTCTTTTTTCTAACAATTTATAGTTTCTACATCTAGCGAATTCACCACTGATATGAATAAATGTCTATGCTTTCTATAAAAAGCATTCCATAGATATCATATGATTAGAATACAGGCTATGTTTTATTAATCAGACGCGTATAATTACGGCAAATCCACGTATTTAATGTGAATGAGAGTTACGTACATCATAGCAACAGAATATTGCCCTATGAGTGTATAATACGTTTTCAACTAAAAGAGGTTTGAGCGAGAATGAAATCAAGCGGATGGTGAGTGTGTGTGCATGTGTCTAAAAATCGAAAATCAACGACTAAATTCACTGTAGTTTTATTATTGTTACGTATGATGTAACTTCATTATCGAATCAGCCATCGATTCAATGTGTTGTATGGTCCTTCTAGGACTACTTTATAGAAATTCGACGGATGGTCTTTGATATCAACAATAATCATGGTTTTATCGACGGGTGCTGTTCCAACTAAATGATACTCGTCTTTCATACCATCCTTAAAATAATTCGTAGTCGATAGCCATACCTTTACATCTCCTGTAGGGTATAAAACTGTCCAATTAATGTGTAAATTAGCATCAATTAGAGTCATTTTCGGTTTGATCAATGTAACTGGTCCTGTCAATGCGACTCCATCTAATTCTCTATTGGATTCAATCGAAATAATAAGACCTAACCATTTTGAAATCGTAGGATAAATGTCAACAATAGCTGGCTCAAAATCACGGAAGTAAGCATTTGTTTGTTGACTATTTGTTAATATCCAGGTTGTTCGTTCTCTTTCCGATTGATCGCCATGTTCTGTACCCGTAACGTCGTCGCGACCATGGTCTGTCGTAATAACGATTAGCCAGTCTTCTTCATATTGTTTTATTCGGTAATCAATAGCTTCCCAAATTTGTCCAATTTGATAGTCAACATCCTTGACTGCTAGGTTAAATTGTTCACTGTCTCCATAAGTATGTCCTACGTCATCAGTATATTGTAGATAAACCCATGAAAGGTCAGGGCCGTATACTTTGACACATGCTGCAGTTTCATTAGTCACACGTTGATCGATGTCAAAGATAAATCGGTCATCTGGATCATGAGGATAAGTAGTTTCATCGAATTCGTATCCATCGAATTTATAATCAAATGTAATATTACCTGCACTGGCGAGTCCTTCGCCGATAAGTTGGATACGATTAGCTGTCCACGTTGAAAAAATGGCAATCGTCCTATCTGAATATTGTTCTTTGAAAAGTCGAAAAATATTTTTATAATTGTAATTCGGAAAATCGACACTATTATCGTACACATTATGTTTATTAGGCCATGTACCAGTGAGTAGATTCATATAGCCAGGAGCTGAAATAGTAGGTGCTTCCGAGTAACCACCTTTTTCTCCTCCAACATATGCTCTAGTGTAACTTCCAAGTTCTTGAATTTTTTTCATGTTCGGAACTGAAACATTCTCTAGTACATCTGCAGGAATACCATCTACAACTATAAATAAAAGCTTTCGTTGCAACTGTATTTGCACATTCGATTTTCTATCAAGTTGAGCGACAATAACTATTAATGCAATTAAAGCACCAATAAACATTAGGATTAAAATTGCTATAACAAGCATTTCCATTTGTTTTGAATTGCTGAATAAGAAAACACGTTTTACACCTGTTTGAGTGTTTTCTTTTGGTTCTGGATACTCTTGAACGGAAGTCATTTCGTTTTTCAACAAATGAAATGGCTAAAATCTAGAAAAGAAACGTATGGTCTTCTGAATAGAAATGCGAATTAACAAGAACAAGAGACATGATATGGGTGAAAATTTGATTCCTATCAAATCACTGCTCGTTCAGCAAAAATCAATGTAAGAATAATATTTATACTGTTGACCAAGATTTCATTACATACTTATCATTTTCTTCGAACTTTTTCCAGATGTTTGCCTTAACAATTATAATTGTTAATATTGATTTTAAAAAGTAACCACTGTAAAAAGAAATCAAATATCAGTTTAAAAGTCTTACAGTAAATTCTCGTTTCTGAAGACGTGCAGAATTCACAAATATTCTCTTGTGTCGATACATATTTAAAAATACATTATTTAAGGAAAACTTTCTGGAGAATACGCAGTTATGATCTCTCCTGTTCATCTCAGTACATTCTCTTTGCTTTCCTGATGGTCTAAACGTCTATTTTTTCTCTTCTGCTGGAATATATATGGACATGATATTCTCGATTGTTTAAAGAAAAACTAGCAAGATTTATTTTTCTTTAGCCCTTTTTAAAAATAATATTTAACATCTATAGATAAACATTTAGAAAGAATAATGACAGCACTCTTAAGGTATTAAAGTCACAACGATTTTTGAAGTATAATCGTCGTGTATGCCGAATCACTAGTTTGCGTGATAATATAAAGATTCAAAAATAATATACTGTTTTCTTTCAGTAACAGATAACGCAAACTATTCCTAAATAAATCAAACTATTACTGACATTTTCTAATATGTCCTCGACCTCAACTAGTACACTTTTCTTCTAAAAATACAGATCTGATTTCAATATTTTCTACTATTGCGAAAAGGAACCTTTCCATATTTTCTTTTAAAATCGTGAAGAATGGCATAGTGTAATTATTGCCACCATAGTTCGGTTCTTAACGTATCTACTAAATCAATATCAAGCAGTGAGCAGGCGAATAATATTATTTTTGTCTATTTAAATTACCAGAGCAATGTTCGAAACAACTTACCGATTTTCTAGCGCTCTCACCATGTGATATTCATGTACAGCTTAACTAGCAAGATCTCTAATATACAAACCGATTCTTTTACTGTATCCAAGCGTCAACGTTTCAAACTTCAACAAGCATTATGAAATCGAGTATGAGATAAGAGACGGATCACTTTGCAATGTTGGCTATCACGTTTTACAACGATTTTATCTCAAAATTATAACCTTGCATGACCATAAACCATTTCAACGTCCTTACCTTACAAGAAACTCTGAGTCATGAATAAATAGCTAGTATTCTTTAACTATAGACTTCGTCACATTCTATCTTATGAATGATTGCTTCTGTGTTGATCTCGAATCTCAACCCATTATTATTACGTCACAATAAACTTTTCATCAGTAAATGCAATCTTCAGTTCTGAAACTCATTTTGACAATGCCAACGATTGGTCAAAACCTAGTTTTTACAGTTAATATAAGCATATGACGATGTGTTTTTCCACATTAAACAACAGTCAAGTCGAACAGATTATCTGTTTCTGTGTTTTTAAACGTCAGGATTGTTCAACATTCTCTACTTGCTTTATCTCAAGCATCAAACTGTGTTTGAATCATTAGAGTAGTTCTGAATCTACTTTAATGACAACAAGGTGATTGGATTCATGGAATCATGGTATGGGAATGAAATATGATAAATATCTTATAGAGGAAGATAAATTATAATATCAGATGATACCGGGAAAAGTTAAAGCATTCCAAACCCTACCCACGCCCTCGAATATGTTTTTGCATCCTTACGCTTTCTCGTGTCTAAGCCGCCAATGATACTCGAACCCTGAAATCAGTGAGCAATCAATCACCCTTCTCATTCGCTTCATTTTTAAAAAAATAATAAAGGTTTTAAACAACTATTAGCTGTAAAAAAAACAGTCATTTTCTTTTTCAAATTAAATCTTCTCTTTCCTCTATGATTTCATTGTACTCGACAAGATCGTATGGTTAAGGTTTCCATGAACAACAGTAAAGTTTCCTTTTTTTATTTTTGTGACAGCACACTCACTGCAGATTCGATGCAGAGAAAGAGAAAAAAACAAACTTTTTAGTATACTCTGAAACAAGTTGCACATTCACTTGAGTCTTCGTGGACGACAATAGTCTACTCTAAGTTAAACGAGCGAGTAAAGTTGGAAATGTAAAATGTATAAGTATGTTATATTTTCTTCACTTCAAGCTACCACTTTTTCACTCAATATTTTAGATTATTTTTATTAAACTTACCAATTCTAATGAGAGAATGTGAGCTTATTAGTATCGCTAATCATTTGTGACAATTCATGAACAATGAGATACCTCCACGCTGAAATGAAACCTCGTATCCGGTATTTTTTAATACTGATGTATTCAACGAACTCGGTTCACATGCACAGATTCATTTTCTTTCTGACATTATTATCTGCCATATAACGAATGAAATTAATTTTTTTCTTACGTAAAAGTAAGATTACTACTTAGAAAATATACTGTTTGAGTATGTACTCCATCTGGGTATGAATATTAAGTCAAATGCGAGTGTCAATCTTCTTTTGATCGAATCAAACATTGCCCTTAGTCTCGAACTAACGGTCGGATCCCATGAATGGATACATTTCATATGTTAATTATTAGCTACAGCCATATGAAAGCTGTATTCTAGATAAATGTTGAAGAGGTTTTTTCTTATTTCAAGCATAAAATTAGTGAGATTTTCGATCATGTCAATTAGTTCGTTTAACACTGTAAAATAACAATCAAATATAATCTCGTGCTCAAACATCATAGGGTCATATCGATAATTCTTGTTTTTTTTTCTCGTTCAGGAAATAAAACTACAAGATATACGCATCATCGAAAACGAATTAGAAGTTTCTTTTTATACACTTATTCATCGACAAACTTTCTGCGACGTAATAAGAGTGTCAACAAAAAGCAGCATTCTTGATTTTTCGCAACAGTAACGAAGGAAAAAATGTTGTGCCTTTGAGATTTGCCACTCGATTGTATTCTTGCAAACATCCTTCGGCGAACGAATAAAATGCAGCTAATGATGTTCTGTTTGATCGCATTGGTGGTGAATATTCAACGAAGTCATGAAACAGCTTACTCATGTAATCCTAAGTTAAACTGTGGTTGTTCGAGCAATCAATCATTAGTTTCACGTATAGTGGGCGGAGAAAATTCTGGCCCACATGCATGGGGATGGGCGGTCTCTATCTCTATTCGAGGTAGTTCTTTGTGTGGTGGATCGATTCTATCGGAATCATGGATTCTCACAGCAGCTCATTGCGTCGTCGGAGTTCCGGCATCTCGAATTCTCGTTTATGCTGGGTCCAATACAGTGTATTCTGGTAGTCAAACTCGAGTGCCTACGAATGTGATTTCACACCCCAACTATGAGCCCAGTACCTTCGTAGATGATATTGCTCTTCTCCAACTTTCACCACCACTCAATATGAGCGATTCAAACTTAAAACCTATTTGTTTGGCATCAGTTAATGCCGGGACCTTATCCGCTGGAGAATGGCCACCAGCTCAGACAACCGTGAGTAACAATCTAATTTTGTTTCATTTGATCCAATGAATCAGCTAAAAGGATAAATAAATACTACATAAGTCATATAAAACAATCATGTTGCACAATTTGCATTCCTTCATACAGACTTCAATTGAGAAGAGAGTAAATATTGATAGAAGTTAATCACCTAAAACCTGTGTCTATTAACATTTCTAAACGTGTAGTTGTGTTATTATTTGTTTAACCATATTCTGAAGGTATCCGAAAAAAATCATAGATAACACCATGTAGAATACTTCCCTTCTAAGATGGTACTCAATCCTCGAATTTCGAATTTTAAACTAGCTCTTCATTAATCAAAAATGATGTTACGAGTAAGGAATCTCATACATGGTGACTGCTTTTTTTCATTATGTAAAAAATCTCAATGATTTGACATAAATATGTAACGTCTCCTATGGCAATCTAGTTGTTACCCCCATTAACATAAAGTATATCGTTGTAGAATAACTAACTGAATCGACATAGGTGCTGAATCTCGAGCTCTTTCCTCATACAAGCAACGTGATTGAAAAGAAATACCTATAATATCTTGCAAGGTTCTGCTCAATAAGATATTGAACAGCTCTAGCAAATATTTTATTTTACCGTGAGTAATAGTTGTCAATAATGAATTCATATCTTATAATTCTGAGCGAATGAATTTAATTGATTTTAAATTGCAGCAAAATAATTTATGAAAATATTAATTTTTCGGGTAACTGATATTTCAGGTATCTCATACGAATTACTAGTGAAAAACAACGTAGTACTCTTTCTCATAGAGCCAGATTGAGTCTACTTCTGTCCGTATCCGTATCGAAGAGTAACAATATTAATCGATCAGTTGCTTGATGTTGAAATGTTCATCGTGTTTCTGAAAGACAGCGACAGATATGTTGTGCAAGATGTTGGCATGAACTTATACCCTGTGCACCTGTGCTTGTTACGAGAAGATAGTGGATTGAAATTAAGCAGCCCATTCTAGACATTGAAAATAATTCACACACCATTAGCAGGCACTCTCTAACTGCTCTACCAATAATTGAAATACATTTGCATACTTTTATATATCATCACAAGACCTGTTCAGAACGAACACTATGTGCGAGTATGTTGTTCTATAAGAGAAACAATTGAGATGGAATTTATAAATTCAAATGTTACTGCATCGATCAAAAATAAGAAAGCATCAACTATTCGTAAAATTCACTACTCCATTTCATGGAGAAAGCAAAAACACAGATAGATATTTCATATACAACTTGAAGTTTATCGAAAAATTTAGACTATCAAAGTAATACTCTAACATCTTGAATTCTACGTTATATATGTGATTGTCATTTATGTCAGTGACTTGTAGTGAATGACTTATCAAATAGCATAACTGAAAAGTACATTGATGCTTTTCAAATCGAATTTTCATTGTAGTTTAAGATCATACGCACGTATCTCTATCTATAGTACTTTGATTTAAACTGCATTCGACCATCAATGACATGGCATCTGATGATAGGAATAGCTGAATAGCTCATTAAAATATGTTAATAGTAAATTTGCTTTGAAGTTTTTCATGTTTTGTAAATCCATATAGAACGAAACATTTGATTACTTTAAATATCAAAGAATGTCTAATCCTTGAGTAGAATCAGTGTAATACATTGAAATTCAGATATGTAATAGGTAACTCATACAGCCACTAAACTTGTTAATATTATTTATCAACAAACAAACAATTAACTTGAACCAATACCTATTTTCTTGAAATCGAAAATTCTGTAGAATAGGATTGATTTTACCCTCAGCTATGGTATAGTGTATTTGATGTCAAAGAATAGAGATTTTTCTACGTAAGACAGTATTATTTGATCGGAAGTGAGCTACAATATTGCTCAGTACTGTAGGTTGTGACAGTGGGATGGGGTAGAACATCGGAATATGGACCCCTGTCGACGACTCTTCAACAAGTGACTTTGAAAACGGTTGATCATCAATCGTCTACTTGTCGTCCAGTATTGACCAATTGGACAAAACAGTTGTGTGCAGGAGTCGATGGTGGTGGAAAAGGTGGTTGATCGTACGAATTTTTCTTATGCCTTAAAAATTTATATGGTTCATATTGTTTCAGATGCATGTCAAGGTGACTCTGGTGGACCACTCATGGCGTTTACTACTAGTAATCAATGGATATTGGTCGGTGCAACCAGTACCGGCATCGGTTGTGCACAACCAAGTTATTCCGGTGTTTACACTCGCGTACCAGCCTATAGTAATTGGATCACTTCAGTGACAAATACATCATTTCCGACACCAATCTCTTCGCTTTTAGTGTCGAGTAATTATCTATTTGATCATGCGCTTCATCTAATTCCCTTTTATGAATGTTAGAACACATGTTGAGTAGCTACTGATAAGAGTTCCATGAAGTTTTCGTCAAGAGATGGTTAGTACTCCAGGTTCTATTCGGCACTATATATATATATATATTTAGTTATAGCTGCGAAGTAGATCGATGGCTTGAGCATTGAGTCTACAATTCCCTGTTTTCCTTTTTATAGGTCCTTCCATCACTAAAACTTACGTTCTCTCTCATTTATTTCATTAAGTGCACGTATCAGATATAGACATGAATTGCATATTATCCATATTTGCGGTTTCCATAGAATAAAGACTTCAGTAAAATTCACTCGGCTTCATAAAAATGATCAACTGATTATATTCGAGAAATTGACAACAGTTCTCCGTTTACTTTGAAAGCCTTTATTTATAAATACATATAACATTAAATGTATAGATCAAACTGCAGGAACGAACAATTATACTTGTACAGTGACAGACCAAACTATTCAATTTACAACATCTGCATTGTCTCACTCTGCAAGATCATCGGATATCAACTGTGCTCTAACGCCGTGCAGTCTTGGTTCAGGTGATAACAATACTTGTCTTTCCTCGTCAACACGATGTTTCAACTATTGGACAGCTAACAATGTCAATTATTGTGCACCAGGTTGTCTTTGCTCTCTTCTGACACCCTGCAATGCTATCACGAGTGCTTGCGCATCGGACTCATTTGTCTGTGTCGTCAATTCATGCTGTACGCCAGCAGCAATCTGTTTACCATTAGAATGGACTACATTTTGTTCATCGGCAAGCACGACAATGATTCCAGCTAGTTAGTTCTATAGCTTCAACTCGAAAACTCAGTATTATACTTAAGATTCTTCACTTATATAATCGACAAATCAAGTATCGCCCACAACTAATACACCAACAACATAGAACACTAAAAGTTGAAACACTTTCATTCAACTTCTAAAGAATCGGTCAAATTCTTTTCTCTTTTAGCGTGTATTTCAGAAATTTTAAAAATAAATGCCCATTAATCTATCTTATTAAGACAGATACTTTTGAATGTCATTGCTCTTTAACTGATTACAGAGCTTACTGCTAATTTTTTTCCATCAATTTAATTGAAAAATTACATGAGAATCGTGGAATTACTATTGTAATCTCTCCTATTTTATTATAGATAGACTATTGATGTATGTAAATTTGTTGTTTTAAACAAGTATAGTCGACAAGCTAAATTTTCCAACAAATAGCTCGAAGTGAGTCAAGTTTAAGGGAGCTGCACATGGTTTTTTTTTGCAAGTTTCTGTCCTCTGATTATGGTATCGGCTTTTCAAGAGAAACAGAAAGAAAAGAGTAGACGAATCAATTGAATTCTGCGATGCAAACACATCATCTTCGCTAGACGCAAACAACCAAGTCTACTGTATTCAAGCCAGAAAATATCAAACAAGTAAATATACGGGTTCAAAGCATCAGACTTGTGAGTTAAAAACTGAAATCAGGAGTTTTCAGACAGTTAACTTATTATAGATTTTAAGATAATAAATAGTATATTCACCGTCATTTTTTCTGCCATATAAACTTTATATTCACTTATTGAGTTCTCACCAATATGTTTGAGACAATCATTCTAATGAAGTATCTACTTCGTGATCATTTTCAATTGATGCCATTGGAACATCCGACTAAATGATTGCGTTTCTAGATTTTGAAATGTATGGCCATATTTCAATAAGTCAGCTAGCTAAAATATTGCTGTTCATACAAACTGTCAATCATACACGCACAGTGATTAGTAAAAATTGTTGTCAATGTCAATTGTAACCGAGTCGCATTCCTCTATTAACATGCAAATGCCATCGCAGCAGACAAATCAACTATGTGTAAGTTATATGAATGCAGATATATTAATTGACTCGTCAGCCTCCGATGCAAGCAAATTTTCTTCTAGTAATTCAGTTGATTGATCTTTGCCACATGAGGAAATCACATAAACAAGAGGATTCGTCTTTGAAAAACAATATTGTATTGATTGTAAGGAGTTTCATCAAAGTTATAAATA
>OENT01000449.1:39705-61365 GCA_900239685.1 Rotaria macrura | reverse complement strand
AAATTTTTACTAATATATGGTGCCATTCGAGATGAATTTTGCTACTGACTATACATTTTCTTCAGTGGTTCCGTCAAACAGTTCTTATCTATCTAAAAGTTATCTTTTCTTTCATAACTTGAGATCTTTATATAATGGAATGCTGCACTTGAGCGTAGGTGGTGGTGATGGTGAGGGTCAGCATGTCTGTGAACTTTATATTGCTATATGCCCAAGTTTTCAGGAACTTAGTGTTTGCTCCACTTTATGATAAGAGTACATTACAGTATGGCTGGATAATGATGTATTGTATCCCTATTACTATGCAAAATTTATCTTACATACCATGGCAGATCTTGCTAATATACAATATTAGACCATCTATGGTATAAGGAAGATGGTCAGCGTCAATGACTATTCGAAAGAATACCCGGCATCCTAGCACACTTACATCACAATCCGAAAGAATATGGAGTAGTACTCATTAATATATACAATTTTCAAGAGCAACGGCAAACAATCATAAACGTCTGGAAATATTTCATGTTCAGTTTCTGGATGAACAATATTTAAGATGAAATGAAGCATTGACATTGACCGTAAGCTTTTTAGATTTTATAAACGACAAAAAGATATGAATGGTGTCAAAAATTCATCAACGTCACAACAGCTGTTCCTCTCTCCAAATTGAAATTCGATAAAAAATGCACGAGATTTTCATTCCATCTTTGAATCGGTATTGTGTGAATTCTTATTCTCAGAAGCATCGCTACTGAGAATTGCAACTTTCAATGTATATGCCGACGGACAAAAACAAAAATAACTTTGTTGAACTCCATAAATGCGACGTTTCTTATCATAATGAATAAGAATACAACATATTCGTCTGTCTTTATCTTTATTCTTTGTAAGAATTGTTCTTTTTAACTCATTTTTGAGAGAAGAAGGTTTCTCTCTATTGTTACCAGCAGAAGACGCATGAATATGGTAACAATAATATTGAATGAGCCACGGATAATTGTGTGCTTATGTAAAGAAAAAAAGAGGCCTCTTGTAGTTTTTAGGCAAGACGTCCAATTGAAAACTAGGTGAACAAAATTCAATTATAAAAGAACTACTAAGAAAGGCGAAACCAGTATATATAGTATATTCAATGATTTTTGTAGATAAATGTTCAACAGAATCCATATGTTTGTCAATATGAAAAGGACGAGTACTGGTTATTCTATAGTGTCTACATGGTCTATTTTCGACTAATTTTCTTCGATAATTTTGATAATTACAATCGATTTAGAATATCTTCAGTATTTCATTGATAAAATGCCGTCGTCAGATTAATCGAGACGAGTAGTTCCTCGTCTCGACTCGATCGATTTTTACAGTTGATCAAGTTTCATGTCCCAAGAAACATTCATCGAAAAAGTAAAATTAGCATTATCTTACTTAATCAATCTTACTGGTTTGTGTCTTGTCAATGCTTTTTTTTATACAACCTGAGTGAAAATATCCATTAGATATACATTGTTTTTAATAAACGGTACATAAAGTGTACACTGGGGTCTTTTACTGGACCGAACCAATCGTGATATCATTAAGTCTTTCATATGTCTGTCGATGTGACTTGCTACTGATTAATTTTTCAAGTTTACTCACTTATTTGAAAGAACACTGAATCTTCGGGATATTTTTTAACAGATCATACACTGAAAATTTCACAACAGTACTTGTGTGATTAATAACACCTTATAAACGATTATCAATATTGTATGGCAATGGTTTGCTGAGAACTATGAATAATGTATTTATGAATTGAAGAGGCTTCTACTCACACTCAAGACAGTATATCGAAGAGAGTTTCAAAGTTATAATCAAACTCATACAACACCGAATGGCAACAAATATAAAAATTCCGCATTAACTTAAAAACTAGAAATAATTTAGAAATTGTTCCTGAAAATATATGAACAATCTAATTGCAAACTGTGAAAAAATGAAATCGTTTTTCATTTGAATTCAACTTTTTGACCATTGATGGATAAAAGCTGTTAGCGCAATCCCTACGGGATTAAAAATGTGAAACACGATGTAATTGCTTTTAACAGTCACAGAAATCTTGCTTTCTTTCATGAACCCTGCTAGCCATTTACTCATTATTTCTCACTGGCCTACTAGATCTGGAATAAAGAAGGAGCTAATTTACTCTCATCCGAAATTAGTGACATATATTCAGTAATCCTGTACCAAAGATCGATGACGTTCCGTGACGCCATTGGGGGCCGTCTATCACTTCTGCGACGATCTTCAATCCTCTCAGTAACGGTCTTCGACAGGGGAGCCACCTGTTGGTAGCGGTCTGTGATGGTGAAACCACATGTCAGTAGGGGTCTGTGATGGTGAAACCACCTGTCGGCAACGGTCTGGGGGGGGGGCGGGGGTGCAAATTTCTACCCTAAACACTTGAACACTCCTTTCAGGTTGTGTTTCAACATTATTCCGAGATAATGCATTGAAATGCATTGACAGCCAATCCATTTTTTCCTATCACAATATTATTCAACCATAATGCATTGAAATACATTGATTTTCAATGCTTTATTTCGAATTTCAACGTTGTGCCAGAATAATGCATTGAAATGAAGTGACTGTCAGCCCAGTTTTTTCTATTACAACATTATTCAGCAATAATGCATTGAATTGCATTGATTTTCAATGCATTATTTCTTATTTCTACATTATTCTAGAATAATGCATTGAAATGCTTTGATTTTCAAAGGAAATTAAAGAAATAATGAATTGCAATTAATTATATGCTGTCTTTTGGCAAATAATGTTAAATAATGTGTCATTTTTGAATTATTTGTTCGTTATCGGCTACATGGGAAGCAACACAGGGCATTAAGTAGCACGTCAGATAAATCTAGAACATGCCTTAAATAAGACATCTTAATGAATGAAGTTGGTCCTAATTACCGAACATCCGTGCTTGATTTGAATAAAATATTTTCAAAGTGACGCATTAAGTAAACAGTTACTCAAGCATATTAAAGAGGATGTTACAAAGAAATATACTTTTTTAATCTTATATCAATCTAATTGTGACTTCTTCTGAATTGTTACTTTTCTCTTGATGTCGTTATGATAAGTCCACACTAGTTTGCTTTATAATTTCAACGAAATAAAAAAAGGTCCGACTCGTGCAAAACAATCTTTTAAATATCTTTTTCTATGATTGTCATGCTGGTAAAACGAATCTTTTACTGTGAAGCGGTATGTAACACTTATTCAATGGGATCTGTCAACCATCATAACGGTGATTTGAGTTTTTTTCTATGCTCACAATCGATCCAGCAAGTTACAATATGTCAACTGTTATCATAAATCATAAATAGATGACTTTCTATCACAAGATGTCCTCATATGAAAATTCACATTGGACTATTATCTAGCAACAATAAAAATGATATTTTGTGCTAAAATCAAACGAAATGAAGAACAATACGTTTCTAATGCTCTTGAATTATCAATTTCTAATGAAAGATGAATGAATTACTAGTAAGATCATAAGTATTTCTTATAATTAGATTTTTATGGAGCAACTCTAGTCTTCTCTTTTTATCTGAAGGAAAACTGAAAAATCGCCAAGTGTTTCACAAAATTAAGTGCCTGTTTCTTGAATTTGGCTTCTAGAAATATTATATGAGCATCTCACTTTCAACTAATACAACGTAGATAATGATTTTTTTAACACAAATTCTTGAACAGTGTTATTGATTATAAAAACCTCAGCATAGATATTTTTTATTATAGAAATAAGTGTCACTGAAAATCAAAAGGTGAAATTATGTAGATGCTGACTTCACTTTCAAGTATCTACACTTTACTGCGATCAGAAACCTAACTCAATCATCAAGATAAATGTATGGCTTCCTTGCTTTACTGTAATATGCAGAGGATGTCAAATCCTGTTCTATTAACATCACTTGTAGGAACAATATCAGGTTATCTCTATTCGTCTTTTTATTATTGTTTACATCTTTGTCCAAAAATGTTGATGTCAGCTGGATTCAACGTTGCGTCAGGTGTGATTCAAGCGTCTTGCCATTGATTTTAAGATCGACAACGGACTAAATCGAATCCCTTGCACAAACTTTATGCCGTTTTGAGCGAAACCTTAAATAACCATGGGGAAGAAATTGAATAAAAAGCAGTGCACTACATAAATAATTGATGCAGTTATAATCATATTTTGTGACATTGTGATCTTGACGATAGTATCGAACTAGATCTAATCGATTTTTTATACTCCAGACACGATTTATCAATAGTATCCCATCGAATCCGAATCAAAAAATAAAATGCATTTGAGTCTCTACAAAAGACTATGCGAGTACATTTAACACCGTCGTTTTCGATGCACAAATATTTCAACAGTTCAATCAGAAAACGATAAGAGAGAACTAGCCATCGATACTGGATTCTTATTGAATGTCGCCTCATCGTTGCCGTCCTAGATATGACTATGGTAATGCACATTCAAATGTTATGTTTCATAGTATGATATACTGTCAATGATAGTACATGCTTTATGTGATCTTATTGTATTCTACGTATACTGAAGTGATCATACTTGATTTTCTTCATTGAAAATACACATGATATTTCTTGATACACGATTCAATCGTGACTTATATTAACTGGAATTGAAATAGAGCACTAAAACCCGCGGTTCTTGTACCAGTACTCCGGTACGCGTACAATATTCATGGGTACGGGCAGAGTACGAGTATGTATTTAACAGATACAAGTGATGAATTGACTGCTGATGATGCATCAAGATCATTTTGTGGAAAAGATAATGATGCACCAGATGATGCAGGTTCTGATCAATTTGTTGAAGTAACTGATTACGTGAAAAAGAAATTCATTTTTTTCAAAATATACTGACATATTGTAGTGGTAACAAAATGATTCACTTTTATTTATAAAACGATATCGCGTTTGACTATGGCGTTATTGTACATTCCCACTGAACCCCTCCCCAGAATAAAAGGCCATGCCCTTCTATTATGAAAATTTATATTACTCCTCCGAGGATGGCCTACTTTTGTGGGCTATATTTTAGTGAGGATTTACCGAGGAAGTTAAGGGTTTTAAAATTTTTTCTCACATTCAAACAGGCATTTTTAGCAGTTAACCACTGGAAAACCACTTTTTTACAAGGAAAAAGTCTTTTTTTTCAAAAAACCTTGAGTGTTTTACAAAAGAAAACAGTTTTTTACTGAAAAGTCAGATTTTCTACTGAAACATCAGGTGTTTTAGTGCTAGAGCATGAAAATCCAGTGGATTTCTGAAAAAATTGTCTGGAGATCCTGTAGTCTACTATTACGTTTGGTGAACTTTTTCTTGGGGTAGCCTTTTATTCTAGGATGGGGGAGAGTTAGTTCAGCAACTAGCGAAAGAATATTTAGCGAGACTCTGTGAACGGTAGAATCTTAGACAACTATTGAGTCCTGATTCTTTATATGCGCTTGAATATCTTCGAAACTGTTTGTGATAATCACAAAAAGATTGTTATTTCATTCTTTTTTAATCAAGCTAAATAAAATACTAACTTACATTTTCAATCATCATGGAGAGTAGAGGGCAGGTACGCCTAGAGTACGGATAACGAATCTTTTTTAGGCTCTGGTACGGGTACGAAAACTTATACCCATGCAGTACTCTAAATTGAAAAGTGAAGAGACTTCACCAATCGTAAAATTCGTTTTTGTATAGATCTACACATATGTGTACATATTTATCACTAGACAAATCTTCAGTTATGCTATGACCTACGCAGTTCATGCTCAGCATTACTTTTTATTATACCGTAAATAATTTCCAAGATCACCATAACGCTTAAGGAAATCGTATCGAAAGCGAAGAAGAAGCAACAAAAAACAAATATGATTGCTCAGATATACAGTAGATGACAATCAATCTCTTGTTATGATTTTTCTTTACAGTGGTCAAAATTTGCTAACTCTGTGACACTTCGAAACGATCAATCACAAAAAGCTGCTAGTGCAATCATCTTTGGAGTTAACAAGCTGAAACAAGATTTATCTGCTATTATTAAGGACTGTAAAGCTGGTTTATTCCATATATCTTTGGAACCGTTTAATCTCTAACTTTAGGTAATTAAAACATCAGAAAGCAAGCTATTGATATGTTTTCATGCGATTTTAATGACCTACAATCACTAGTTCTTCATTAGATTGTCTTTCATAATATGTGATACTTCTGGAATCCGTCTGGCAATGTCTCCCTAGTAGAACATCTTGTAAACAAGATCTTGAAAAGATACTTTGTATGAATATATCTTGGTTGTATCAGATATATCAGTACCTGAGATCGCGGCAAGATCATGGAAAAGATATCGGTTTCTATTATCTTCTCACAAGATCTTGAGAAAAAAACCGATATCCTTCGGATATTTGCATGCTGACTATTAATCATTCGCTGTTTTGTTATACATATGCAGTCGTATATAAAAAGCATGATTGACCGTAGGAAACATCCATTTTCAAAATAGTTTTTTCAATACTATTTCTCGATTATTAATTATTCGAGAACATGCAAATCTCGATCCATGATAGGGAGATGGTTATCCTAAAGTGGTCTGACGGTGATGCGACCAACCTAAAGCTATAGTCGAGTCCCAACATCTGACTTGCTTGGATTGTTTGGAAGAGAAAAAATAAATTAAAAAAATACCATGATAGTTTTTCACAGAAAAATTTAAAAAGCGCTGCATGATAGGTTCGGAACATGTTTTCAGAATGTGTCATACATAGTGTCGCATCTCACGACACATGCAACAAGTTTTATTCTAGTACGTACCCAACATATTATGGATTCATGTCTAAGATCTTACATATCTGTGCCCAAGATAACCGTATTATCTTGTACTTAAATTTTCAAGATCTGTTCCCTTATATGTACCCAAGATCTTGCTTACAAGATGTTTGCCTAGGACAGTGTGTGGGAGGGGGACGGAGAGGGTGGAAGTTTCTGTCTATTTACACTCCAACACTCCTTTGAGATCCTGTTTCACAAAACATAAGTAGTAGAATAGTCTTATGCATTTTATTTTTCTTGCAAAAGGCTGCTTATTAGAAAAACGTTTTCAAGAAGTGCATGATCACCTCTAATCAAAGGACGTTTTACAATAGTAAAAATTTTCTCCAAATCAATTAATCAAATAACTTGCGGATCTTTATCACAATCTAACACTACCAGAGTAAGCTTATATAAAACATCAATTGATACTAAAAATGAATCTTGCCATTTGTGGAATAATTAAGCAAACAACATGAAAAGCACGGCAATTAGATATCAAAAGAGAAAGACGACAAATAAGATCGAGCTTTTTATTTTCTCTAGCGTAAGAAAAGCTTTGTGCCTATCGAAACATGTTCTTTGCATAATAAGACATGTTTCTGTAACTTTGTCACTTGGGATCATTTCAGTATGAATATGTATCTCCTCATTATGGAGATTTTCTTTTACGAGTAGCTCAAGCATTCAGAAAAAAACTTTCCTTAGGAAAACGGACGAAACAAATTGAATTATCGATATTTGATAAGATTTTCTCGTAATTTAGAGTTTAATACTGTTACTATCAACCTTATTCTTATTTATGATTGAAATTAAGATTATCAACACCAATAAGAATAGATAAGCATATTTTTTGTGAGCCAACGTTTTCTGTACTTTTTTTTACATTAGTTACTCTTGAAAACAATGTAATTCAATGTGTGCTTTATCGCTTATCTGATACATCCTAAATAAAACTACCAAATCAATAGTGTTTTCAGGAATAAATGTAAATGTCAACAAGAAGATTAAAAAACCCACACTCATAACTTTACTAAACTTCGCAACATTAATTATGACTTGAAGTTCGACTCTTCGGCAAAGCAAGATTGAGATGTACTTTTTCTACAGAGTTGAATTTGCTCTGACTGTAACTCAATTCACTCTTTTATATGTACCATCTGCTTTGTGAGTACCTTTTGAAAACGATTTGTTGATTGTGAAAAAATCATTCTATTTATTGTTTAGCCACATATCCAATTGGTAACTATTAAAACAGCATGGTTCGGACTAATGATAGTGAACAGGAATTTATTTTTCTGAATATGAGAAATGTTTTTAAAAGGAAAAGCATAGAGCTGGGAAAGTAATGATCACAATAGAGATCGTGACGTTGTACACATCGATATTGTAGGAAGCGGTTTTTATCCGTATGAATTATGTTATCAAGAACATTTATATCATCAAAGACATTTATACGTTGGAGTTAACTCTAAAATTCAGCTGCCTTTAAAAGGCAACTAGTTGTCTCTAAAATTGAAGAGTCAACTAGGATGGAGCTAGTTGACTTTGAAATGTTTAGTCGTAAAGTTATTATGCACTAATAGATAATAAATGTCTTTTAACTGATGGAAACTTTTCGGTCTGCAGTTAACAAAGAATTATTTACCATACATCAAACCATCATTTCATTTAATAATGAAAGTGGCTTTCTTCTCAAAGCTAGATGCTTATTTAAATAACTTGAATGCTAAACGACAGGCGAATGTACTTTGATAACAGCTAACTAACATGAAAAAATTGTACAAGTACTCTCAAGTGAAACCAAGTACTATCATCAATGCAATTTTTGGGCAAAACATTTTTCACTTGTGTTAAATTTAATGATCAACCTGTGCTGTATTCAACAAAATGAAAATTACCAATGGTAAAGTATGAAAATCTATTTGAAACACTGAAGTGAATATCATTTATCTGTTGGACATCTGGAGAGAGATAAAAAACATGGGATGAAGTAAGCTATAATCAAATTGTGTTTAGTGCATTTAAATCTGCTTTCCCAATTTAGGTTAAACACCTTCATGCTCAGATACCACTTAAATTGGTGAAGTTTTTTTTATTAATGTCTCTGATCAATGCACATCAAGAAGAAAACTTTCTACGACTACAGTAGTAGAGAAACTGATAATAGGGTGTAGGTGTGGCCAACGAAGAAAAGTCACACACCCACATCCACACCTTATGTTTTTCTTGAAGGTTCATTTCTTTATCTCAACCTAGTCTATTGAACACAATTTCATTTATTATACCAATAAGAAGTTGATGATTATTTATTTTAACGACAAACAGTTACCTTTAAAAGGCAACTGAATTTTAGAATCAACTGTGACATATACATATAAATTGATGCTTTAAGAGTAACTCCATTATCACATGACAAACTATCAATGTCTGAATATTTTATAGATGACTAAAGATTTTACAAATGTGACGTTCAGTAAGGAGTGATCAATTGAAAAAAAAGGGAGGGAAAGTAACTTCTAAATTTCTCTGGGCACTTTTTTTAATGAACGGAAAGAAAAAATGAATGGTAATAATCATTTCAATATAATAATTGTAGAAAAAAGAAAAATGAATGCCCCGGGTGAGGATCGAACTCACGGCCTTCAGATTATGAGACTGACGCTCTACCGACTGAGCCACCGCGGCGGCGTAGGCTCAATGAAGAAAACTTGAACAGTATACAGATGTTCATGCGAAAAAGTTGAACATCTGATAATGAAAGAAACAGATGTTCTTTCTCGTTCTTTTCAATACTCTCAAAAACAAAAGCAAATATTAGTCATCCAATCCTGTTTAATAGCCCATCAGATGGCGCAAGTTATCTAGATCAAGTTATCAAATTTTAATCATTTTCGTAAAGAACAAAACTTTAGTAAGAAAAACAAAAATATACATTCAATACTTGATGCATATTATTTCCATCACTGACTTATTTTATCAGTATTCCTACATTCATTTTTCTTGTGTTCTCGATTAAGATATGCAACTCGTTTAAGAACTTATTGCATTCTCAATTGCTTTATCTGCTCTTTCACATAGAAAATGAAAAGATATTTCCTTTTCTCTCATTAAATTAAATATTCAGAAAAGAATAAAAGATTCTCAGTAAAAATCAAAAGTTCAATTTTATTAAGGAATCCTATAGCTGTATCTATGAAGATGAGATGGTAAAGAAAAATCGGCACATTTCACTTCCCCAATTTTTATGGCACCAAAGCGAACATTAGATGGCAACGATGAAGAATCATGATAAAAAGTCAATGCTTTTCTTAGTATACGCAGCTCTAGAGATCAACTAACGGAAATAAACAGTTCTTCCGATTTGACGAAACAAAGCGTTTTTCATAAAAACTTATAAGTTACTAAAACTTCATTGGTATTCTCTTCGGGCTGGATAACGACATGATAGTTGAAGATGGAGAAAAGAATGAGCATTGATTTCAACGAGACGACTCCCAAACTCGTAAAAAACGGTCAGTTTTTATATTCTTTTTTTTGAGCTTAAACGCGTTTCTAGCAACTTTCAATTCACTGAAAGCACGTTGAAGCGTTCAAAAAACGGCAATAAATGGGCATTTTGAGCGAAACGTGCACATCTTCTCCTGTTTCTTTCCCTTCTCTGTGTCACCAGATGAAAGATACACGATTGTTTCTGCGTCGTCATAATGGTCTGCTTGAGTCCATTTTTTGCCGAGAAGAGAGAAGCTCAGTATTCTGGAAACACTCAATAGCCTTCCAGAGAATAGATAACAGGTAATTTAACAATTAATTTCAAATTTATAACCAGAAAAAATATTTCTTGTTGAATGTCATACAATCATTTCAAATGCTATTCCAACTAATGCTGTTTCATAAAGGAATCATTCAGCTTTGTTTTTCATGAAAAGTATTATTGCTTCAAATATTATAAAATCATTTATTTTGAAATATGTACAGAATTTCTTTTTTTGTAACTCAATGGTGTCCAATACCCACATTTTTAAAACTACGATGAGACGAATTAAACGGACTAACTGCAGATGAAGTTTTCTAGCGTCAAAGAAGTCTTGAGCAATGTTCTTGTCGGCTATTAGCAAAACAAAATTTCAATAAAGGTACTATGTCTCGTTTTTAACTAGTTTTAGACACGTCAATCTTTCTAACTAGCAAAACAACCAAAGGTTATAAGAAACTTCATCCTTATGCTCTATTAAATATGAAAATAATCCTAAACTTTCTCATCGTCCATTATATGAATGTATACAAGTAGATAATAAAAATCTTTGAGATGAAAGATCATGGCTTAACCGACACATTCTCGAGTTCAAATTATTGTGATCCTTCAGAAATATTTCAATATGAAATTTTCACATGGCTATGCTATAGTCACTATTTTAGTCATTTAATACTCTAGAGTGGGTCATTTTGTACAATTTTTATTTCCTTTTTCCAAGAAAAACAGTAGTTCTAACTCAAAGCACTTTGATCCACCACCATCCTCCCTCTAAATACGACTTACTGATCCATCAAGCTTAGTCATCATTTCAGTCAATACATATCATAATCAAAAATAATAGAATGGAAGAAAATCACGAAAATGAAAAATAGAGTTCCGCCAAAAAAGGACATTTCTCTTTCAGATTTAATCATAGAAAAGACAGTGTTAGTTATAACAAGTGATGCTCGAATCATATGTCATGTACTTTCCAGATGATTTATACATGCAAAACCCTTATTCACCGAACTAATTTCAAATATATCTTTTGTAGATTTTCACAACCTGCATAAAACGAAAAACGAATCTGATCTGTAAGACTGGCATTCTGCCTATGTATTATTCGTGTCTAAATTGTTTATTCTGTGAGTATTCTAGGTGAATAGCTTGTCGTTCAACCGTACTCCTACGTGTAGAGATCATGGCTAACCACTACCATACTATCATCGATTTTCATATGGGACAATTAACTGTAAGTTAGGACTTGAGCGATAATTGATGATTTTCATTCAAGAAAAGACGAATTCATAACCAAATTGTCAGGGAAAATTGAAAAAGGAACTGGTTTTGCCTCACAGATTCTTATTGTTTATCTTAAATTATCATTTCTAGAGTACGCTAGAATATTGACTGTCAAAAAAGTGATAAAAACATTCAATTCTTGTTTCTTGGTTATCTTCGGTCAAACTTTGGGAATCATTTACATAAATGTAGGCACGTGAGTTGATACGTGCTTGCAAACATATAGGAATGCAGCAAATCTTGAATTGATTTTAGATTTGGATTTGGGGTATGTCTCAAATTTAGTTTCTGTATGTAAATTTCGTCTAGATTCGGATCACAGGATTGTTAATATTTCTTTTCTCAGCTTAGATTTTCGATTGGTGATAGGTTCGGTATTTGCATTCGGACAAAAAGAACTAATAATATACGGCTCAATGAATAATCCTAATTTTGCAAGTTTTTTCTTACGCTATATTTTTCAAAATTACGTACAAGAATATGTTTTGTTTATCTATAGCATCATAAATCTATTACACTTGATTTTGTTCAGGTACATTCAATGAAACACTTTTCCTTTTGTACTGAGGATTGTAGAGAGATCTATTTTAGTCTGTTTTTCGAGAAATTTCTTTCCTTACTGTAGTCACAAAAACTATCCTTTTTATGTTGACAGAGGTATTTTCGGTGAAAGCATAGATATCAATATAATTGGTGGGCAGTTCCAAACGTTAGAAAACTATGTTCAAACATTGACATTAGCTGCTCAAAACTAAATAAGCTGTTTTTACTCTATCTTTGGGTGTTCAAATAATATCTTCAATATCACTTTTTGTTTGTGAATAAAATTCTATTCGATGCCAACACTGCGAAAATAATATTTAAGTTGTATTCATTCGCTTGTATACGAATATGAGTAATGATTCACTAATCTAAAAGAGATTATAAGTACCAATAAAATATATTTGAGATTTTGAATCACTTGGCATCACTAATCAAATTTTGTTAAAGTGCAACTTGTAGAATGATCCCCTCAAGGATTTCTTTCGACGATTATTTGTATTACAGCTCTTCTGCGGGAACATCATTTACTCCTTATTAAAAGTATCATGTGGTATTATACAGTTCCCTAGTTAGCATTTACAAGAGTAGCGTATAGTTAAGGTATTATGATATCGTGTACATCTCCTTAACACAATCAGTTTTATTCTTCAAAAAGGGGAAACATAATATTTTGCGAAGTCGAAATCAACTATAGTAAATAAAAAACTAAACGTCGTTTATCAGTACACAAAATAACACAATTTAAAAAAACGAGAGGATAATGGAAGTAATCCCTTTTATCTTTTGTCTGTATTTCCTATTTCCAGAAAAATCAGTTCAGGTTTGGTTTGGTTGGACTTGGGATTATACTTTAACTTTAAAACACCTTACTTACAGTGTTTTTAACTTAAAGTTAACTTACTTTTTTATACTTATGATTATCCGGATTGGTTGTTGATGCTCGCTAGACTATCTGCAACTTACGAAAACTTAAAAACTAAAAAAATGAACTAGTTTCAAGCTACTATAAACAAGTTTAAACGTTAAGATTAAACTATACAGTCATTTTAAACTGCTTTATTTTTCATTTTTTGGCGTCTTATAGGTTGCAGAGGGTCTAGCGAGCGTCAACCAACCAGCCTGCGTAGTGATAAATGTAAAAAAGAAAGTTCACTCTAACTTTAAATTTAAAGTTAAGCTAACGTGTCACCCTAGCTTGTACTACAATTCAAAAAAGTCATGTCGAGTTCAGATCGGTCTGATTTTGTTCCTTTTAGTGGAACTCATTCATTCTACTTCTGCTAGTCGCTAATAAGACGATGATATTTTCTAATTGGTATGAACAGTAAGAAAAATCAACGTAAATCAATTTTAAATGAGGATTTTCTTCAAATTCTTTCAGAAGTTGATCACAATAGGTAAACCATTTCGACGGATTGTTTTTGTATAAATTATCACTTGAACACATGAAATATGTAAGACTGGCATCAGCCAAAAGTTTCCGTGTAACTGTTGCCTCAGTATCACCATTTTTAATACCTCGATCGATCGCATTTTGATATTTAAAATTTCTCTCGATCAAATGCTGAATAAAATGTTCCTTTTTAACGATTGTATTGAGTTGATCAGTGAAATCATTTATTTGCTTTGTCAAGTTTTTCACTTGTTCGTTGTTTAATTCGTCAGGTATGGTATTTTGATCAATTTTGTCGTGACGAGCACCTTTTACTAAAATTTGAAGACGAGTGATTTCATTGTTGTATTTCTTTTGCCATTCATGCCAACTTGTATGCACTTTAGTAAGTTCGACTTTGAGATGTTGTCGCAGATTTGGAAAATCTTGTTTTATTATTTTGCTTAATCTTTTGAAGTCAAGAGATAATTGAACTAAGTAAGACTCCATTAGGAATATGCTGTCTTGTTGCAACTCAATGAATACAGCTTGCTTTGCATTATTTGTATCATAAAAATATGCAACCGGACACAGATTATAATTATATGGTTGGTGAAGGCCTTCATTACTCTTTACTTTCAGAATACTCAAGTAAAATTCATTGATTGATTTAATTTTGGTAAGCTCAGGTATATTGGAAAAGACTTGTGTGTGAAGAATTTTTCTAAGAAGAAAATTATCTTCCTGGGTCAATCTTACATCAGGAGGATCCTTTATCAAAGAAAATGATTGTATCTTAAGAAGACTATCAATTGCCGAAGTGTACTCATCGTTCGGTGGAAGTTGTAGCACAACGACTGCATCTATTCCCCAATTAACCAAAACAACTATATGAGTAGCCGAACAATCTGGTATAGGTGTGTTAATTTTGTTGAATGATTTGAATACTTCATCTGCCAAATACTCTGTCCGACTATAATAGGTATAAAAGATGAATCGAGTGTATTTATCAACTGGATGAGAATAGTTAATTAATGCACCCATCCGATTTGCCGGAGCCATCTTTAAAGCAACATTCACTCGTAGTTCATCGTGTATATTACATAATTTCAAGAGATTATCAGGTTCTTCTTTATTATATGTCTTCATGGAGCAATACGGTGAACCTTCTGAATGGAGTAATTGTTTTAGAAAATTTATATTCGAGTTACAGACGACTCTATCAGAATGTGCATCATAGAGCCAACCGACGCGCCCAGATGGATCAAATGCTTGGCGTGATGTGAAAGGATTTGCTGTGCTAGCTGTCAATGGGATGATATGTGGATGGCATGTGGGTAAATAACTTAGTTTTGGAGATGTTGCTTGATTTGATAATTGTTTCACTAGAAGCATGAAAATAAACAAATGGTGTTATTTTCTACTATAATGATCTACGATCATTAAATCATATAGGAAATGGTTATCAGAATAAGATTTAAAACCGAAACAATAACGATACGACGGGAAAAAATGGATTATCAAAGTTCTATTTCTCACACGCACATGTCGACGCACATGTCGAATTAAGAGGCATGAACTTTGGATTGAATATAGAAGGGAGTTATGAAAATAAACATCTCCAATCTTAAATGGAATATTACTTCCATTTTTTTTCAGAAACTCTACAAAGATATATGGTGAGTTAAATTCCTAAGCTTAAGTTGGGACACGTTTCACGTGTTGTTTTTTTGTGAAGATAGATCGATGTAATGTTGTCTCTAATAAAAGAGGTGATAGTTTAGTTCGAATTCATAAGTGAGATAATAGTGTTTATGTAGATAAAGAAATCTGTAGTATTTTCATTATGTTTAGACAGTGTCATGCTAGATACTATTATTGGTGCAGAACTAAAAAATAGATTTTCTTTCGTCAGATCAAAAAAGACCAATTAACACAAGTTTAGTAAAGTCATTACTAAGTTTAAACATTTTAACAGTAATATTTCTCTTCCTTTATAATCTTAATAGAATCTTGAATAAGAATCAACAAGAAAAATCAATTACTTTTTTCTATTTTCAACTAAATTTTAATGTTTCGATCAGTCTTGATCCTCACTAGAAAATTATTGATATATATATGAAAGTGATATTACTTCATCTATCTATCTGCTTACAGGTTTTTTCACGAGAGAAAAATTTACGCTCACATCTATATTCATAGCATCTTGCCAAGAATATCTGACTTTTTAATTCTATTAAATAGCTAAGATTGGGAACAAACTATATCTGTGCTTGATTCCGGTTCGTACAAAATATATTTGAACATTTATAAATATGCAGATTGCGTAGCAGAGAGTATTATATGGAAGAGTTAATATGATGCCCCTCCACTCGCTTTTCTCTGTCATGGAAAGACAAACTTTCATTTATTAGTCCTGATTCTAATAAAAAAAGAAAAACCCTCCGATTCCAACTGAGTTTTTCGAATCAGAACCTGCTTAAAATCCTAATACTTTACTCAATTTCAATCTAAATATATGTAAAGCTTTCTATAATTTGATGAAGTAAAATTGATCTATTAAAAATAATATTTAATGAATCAGACCTTTTTATACAACTAAAATTGATTGGAAATGCAGCCGAGTCTTCTTATAATACATATCTTAAGTGTTGATATCATCTTAAGACTGCCTTGTTCAAGAAATCATGAACATGAATAAAACCTACGACTAAGCAAATCAAATTAAAAATTATTTTTCGATTAAGAATCGAGTTCATAATCTAACCAACTAGAGCAAGTCGATTATAAAATAACAACCCTCAAGAATACAAGATTAATAAGAAACGTTTAGTGTTTCTAATACAGAGGGAAAAGATTTTGAGATATTCACAGATAGAATTAAAAGATTGATTTCTGAACAAAAACTTTATTTCGCTTTATTCACATTGCTAGTCAAAAAGCAAGAGAAAAACGAATAATTCATCTTAAGGGATCGGACGTATGATTCATTTGAAATGCTCTATCGAATCGATTACAAGAGAGGTTGTTCTTGAATATGTAGTGATCCGAGCTGTGAAAAAGTTCACTAAATGAAGGGGTACTCCAATTAGCGATTCAGATATTGCCATATCGATTAGATTCATGATTTGATAAAAGATGAAATTCAATATCTCTGTCTGACTCGAACATTCATTTTAGTTCATTGAATAGAAATAAATTTACTCTTGTTTCTTTTTCACTATCCAAATTTCAATTCAATTATTAATTTTTTTAAATAAGAGTAATTTTTTACGTGTCTTTAATAATAATGTGTTCAATTGCGAATGATATGTGATCAAACAGAAGAAAGTGTATTTACAATAAACAATGATCGATTGTCATTAATAAGACATGGTTTTCTGTCATTGATAACGAGTAAATTATCTCAACTCAAGGATAATTTTCTTCTCGATTAATAATGAGTTCTAATCAATTGTAAGTAAGAGGTAACACAATCGGGTATTGTATCCTTTCAGGAAAAGTTAGAAATACTGAATTAGCTATTGAATATCTGGTTCTTACTATATTAAAATATAATTGTATCACTAACTGGGAGTGATTTCAGGTACGATAGCACTTGATTCAGCGTTCGAGTATGGTTGTTCATATGCCTGCCATGGGTACCATTGTGACGCTATAATAACTATCATCTACACTGAATTCGTTCTCAATTTTATTTTTGTTAGACCAGAAATTTAATGTACCTAACTGAAGATACTGATATTTTTTTACACTCACCAGCAAATGCAATGCTGTGGTGGTATGCGAAAATTTGAAGCACCCACACTTATGCCCATTCACCCACACTACAAAGTCTTAAAGAAACATCTTCCCGTGGAAAATCAACACCTTGTACAACTGTCTACTACGTTTAGAACCAGGATTGATTTTTAGGAAAGTTATAACTCTGAAATAAACGAGTAGTGAACAGACTCTCAACTTTATGAGAAGATGAATATGAATGGATGCCATTGTACTCATCTGATTTTGTCCTGCGCCTACATCTTCCCTTTCAATTCTTGTTCAATTACTCTTTCATTTGAAGTGCTTATTCTTAAGCGGATTTTCTCAAATAGATCCAGAATGGATCTTGGTAAAGTTTTGACAGTATGCTGTTCACTGTTACTATTAGGATGTTTGGTATGGTCAAGACTTAGGAATTCTCGATGATTCATTAAGAAAACGTTTTTTGTTTAGGATCGTAAACCAATCTTGATAGTTGTAAAGATAGCAAGGTGGTATCGTACCGTTCCGATAGGCTTTGTTTCAATCTATCCATTCCTTTTATAGTTGCGTTCCACTTCATCTTGAGTCAATCAAACGGAGAGAGCGAACATGAGAGAGAAATATGAACACACACGGGAGATAATCATCAGTGTGCATGAGCGGAACAGATAATTATGTACACATATATAAACTATGATAGAATAAGTGCTTAGGTCAGCACAACAAGGACCGTGTTTAACTTTGAACAATCCTGGTATCAGAACTAGGAATCTAGATGGAACCCTAAATAAAACGCGATAGGGTCTTAGAAAATCCCGGTATTAGCAGATACTTTCACAATTTCTCAATCAGTAAACAGGAATAAGAGTATGGTAACTTGATAGCACTCTCCATAAGAAGGTTCCGTCCACATTCCTCTTTTCAGCTCACTCGCAATAAAACAGAACTTTTTGGTGTGCCTGGTTCTATTTCAAGTAGAAATATTTTTTTCGAGGAAGAAATTGCTACTTTAAGCAGTTGTGAGCCAATTAAAGTGAGCTTTGCGTAAATGATAAGTAAATTATTGTAGATAACAGCTTGTGAATGTGAATAGAATAAGACATTGTAAGCGCATGATTCTGAATGCCGAATTCACTAAGAATTCTTAGATTTTTTTTGAAGTGAGGAAATATCAGTAAGACATACTCTGCATTGACAAAATGATCATCTAGATGATGTATGGAATTCTTTTTGATTAGTAACGAACTTTTGTTCGTATCTTTCACTTTTAAGAAACCTATATAAGGTTGTGAACTCAATTTGATTTTGCAAGAAACTATTATAACTGTTGTTAGTCAATAAATTTGAGCGCTAAATTTTCTTCAGTTATCGTAGTTATGTGGCTTCTCACTATGTCAATCTATTTTCTATCGGAACTATGATAAGAAGACGTGTTAATAACGAAGAAAATGGACTCGTATTACTTCGAATGCTTCCTTTTTCTGATTTGGATTATTGCTGAAATTGAATCTGTACAGATAGTGACTACTGCAAGACATCATGCTGCATAAATGAGTTCTTCTTTTCAGGATAGTGGAAAATATGATATTAGGGTACATAAGAGTATTTAATATATAGACATCAACTGATGTGTAATCGGCAATTACTTATGTTTGCACAAAATCAAAAACGGTTAGCACAAATAGTTGACTAGGTTAGTAAGCAATCGGCTATAGTAAGATTAAAGGTTCATTCCTAAGTTTCCATTGGAACCAGACATAGATTAATCAGGTATTTGAGTGTAGATGTATATGCAAAAATATATTACTGTGTTAAAAATATTAGAAAACTAATCAATCGCTACGATGTTACAATGAATCAAAGAAAACGTTGTACTCAAATGTCTACAGTGAGCTGACAATAAAAAAGTTTACCATTCGTAATACATGTTCTGTTTCCTTGGAAAGGTATATCTAGATGATACCACTGTGTCAGTGGTCTACTCCCCACACACAATATAATTGTGTGTGGGGTGAGCATATGGTGCTACGCTGAATTATATGAAAAATATGAGACGGCGCAACTCTCAGAATAAAGTGGGTATGGTGCAAACAGAAATATGATTTCCTTCTGTTGTTGAAATCTTACCCTGTAACACTGGTTTCAACTAGTGACAAATAGAGAGATCATCCTACATGAATCTCGAAATATTTCTCAAATAAAAGAACTAAAACTAATTTCTCACTTGAAAAAAACAAGAATTTTTACGAAGAAGAATACCTCGCTCTTTTTCAGGTTTCGGTATCTTTTGGTTTTTCAATTGTGCAGTTGAATTCTCCGATGAAGCAGCAGTACCAACTGCAGAGTAACTTGATTCTCGAACATCTAAAAACAAAGAAATATCTTATTATTATAGATAGGATTTCATACTGAGACGATGACAATTGTGCAGCTTATTCTTATTAGTGATCTGCCCATCAATTCTATATAGATCGAGAAAACTAGATTAGGTCATTAACATAGCCAATCAGAGCTTTCAGATAACATTGGAAAACTAACTCAAGTGCTACCATTTATTTTATAGATGTTTCTAAGTTTTGTGTTCCATCGGAGAGCAGAACCTATTCATCTATCAGTTCAACGAACTTCTTGGTGACATTTGTTTTGATTTCACAACAGAGCTAGTTCTTGTTTCCAACATTTTGCCAAAGATCACGGCCACCCTTAATAGGTACTCTGAAACCAACCTCAAACCCTACCATTTTTTCACATCTCCAGAAAAATTATCTGCAGTCATCTGGTTACGTCTCACAGTAACATCTGTACAATGTAGATATGCTTCTCTACAAAAGAGGCTTGGGACCAAATCTGCAGATTAGTTTGAAGATATTGGATACTAAGAAGAAAGTCAGACGTAAACTTTTCAGTACCTAATCTGAATCATTAACTCTATGCGTGAAATTAAGGAGTGCGTACTAGTTATTTTGTATTCCTGGGCTCAAATTGAGTTTGAATCTAGAGGTTTCTTAGAAAAATTCATAGTTCAAACTTCAAACTTCAAACTTAAGTCTGGATTTGAATTACGTACGAAAGAGTTCTAATTCACTGTCACAGTTTGAGAGGTTCACGACCAATTGAATATATCACGTTTTTCTACGATATAAAACTTAGTATCACTTTTACTATTTTTTCGCTCTTTTAATCCCACTAGGCTCTTGGCGTGATCTGTAAAATGTGGAAAGATATTTATTTGCAACTGCTCTTCTACGTGCACGTCCACTTCTTGAAAGGACTCATAAAGTCTCAGAGTAGTTAAATGACTCATGTGTGTGTAAATTCTTATAGAAATAGTAGTTTGAGAGGTATTAATGGAAAGCGGAATACATTTCATTTTTTGTGGGCCCACGATTAAGTGTGATCAATGTCTATTGGAGTTATTTCTCGGTATTGTGGATGTATGAGCGTCGGAACTTTAGTCTACAGATAGCGAAAGTATCTATACTCCATCCTGACCCATTTTATAACTACTATCTATTCAAGAAACTACTAATAATCACTGTGACCTGTTCTAATATATAAGTTGAAATAAAGTAATTTCCTTTTCCTTTTGGGACATCCTTATCATGTCCATAATAGGCCATGATGAGACCAAAGTCGATAATATGGTGAAACAAGCTAGCCTGGTGGTAACCTTCCTTCGTATTTGAAAAATTATGCAACGACCAGTTATGATCCTGGACCTCAAGAATCTTTTAAAGATTTCTCAAAGTTCAGATCCTAATTACTGATGATTCTTGTTCTCAGAATTTCTTACGGTTTCTGCCAAGACATATTTTTAGAGCTTGAGTACAGAATCCTCTAAGAATTCACTGCTGATTCTGCCCCAAGTCATTGCGAGTAGAAGAGAGAGGGTTCTCTGAATATTTCGTTTTCGTTTAGACAGAATGTAATCTGGATTCTGATACAAAATTTTAATTGCCTATTTTAGCTTAAAATCAGATCAGGACCTTAACAAGCATTCAATAGAAGGATATATCAGTGACTGTATTAGTAATTTGTCACTGGTGAGCCGTTTGCAACGTCTATTCAATATAGTATTGACTACACAAAATAAACTGACTGT